>OZ024894.1:3361346-3423846 GCA_964017195.1 Siderastrea radians | reverse complement strand
CATTTATATAGGCCTCCCTATCCATGACCACCACTGCAGAACCCTTATCAGCTTGTTTGATAATAATATCATCATAATTCCGTAAATTCTCTAAGGCCCTCTGTTCGTCTTGTGTCAAATTACGCTGACATTTTACATTTAAATCATGTGATAGAATTGTTCTTTCAAGGGCTTCAACGTATGCCTCAATAGCCATTTCCCTGTTTCTTTCCGGGCACCATGTCGATTTCATTCTAAGCGCCGGCATCTCGGAAAAATCTCCATCGACGTCATCTTCGCAATAGAAATACTCTCTCAGCCTTATTCGCCTTATGTAATCTCTAATATCCTTCCTGACATTGTAAACATCAATCCTTTCCGGAGTTGGGCAAAATTTCAGTCCCTTCGATAAAAGTGATATTTCCGCCTCTGTGAGATGTCTCTTAGACAAATTGACAACAACTCGATCCCCAGTATCAAGCCCAGCACCCGTGTCTAAACCATTCCCCCTCGCTGGTGGCCTAATATTCTCTTCTCTGATTTCAGTAAAACTAGCTGCCGACTCCTCCCCGAACGTCCTAATGACATTGTTCACGATTTCATGTCGCATATCACCACCATCTCTTGCTTCTTGTATTACACTATCTAAATCGCTGTGTACTTCTCTTAAATCCACCAATAAAATTGGACAGTCTACTGGTAAAGGATTTGCACCACCTAGATTCTCCTCCGAGCTCAAATCTTCCACTTCGACTTCACTATTCTCATGTCGTTCATAATCTCTCCTACTCACTTGTTCTCTAATGTCAGATATGAAATCTTCGATTTGTTCCAGTGAAAATCCACTCTCTGCTTGGTTTCTCCCCCTTCTATTATCCTCCCCCACGTCCCAATCCCCCACGCCGGAACTCTCCCTCGTTTCAGCCCGCTCATTCTCTTCTCGTAAGACCATTAACTTATTCCTTTTTCTCTCTAAAAGCGCATCATTCAATTTACCACAAATTACAGAAATCCTCCTTACCATCTCATTCAATGTCTCCTCACCATAGCGATCCGTAATGAAACGTTTTATCTCCGAAATCTCTGCCGTTATTCTTCGCTCCACGTTCAAGGTTTCTCGCACCAAAACGTCCTGCAATTCCTTCGACGCATCCACTAAAATAGATCTCCAGTCCTCTTCAAAGCATCCAGAAGTAACCTCAATATTGGCCTTTTTGTTAAGTCGAAGTCCTTTCGCTACCATGTTCTCCTCTTTACATATTACATATGTTCTCCTTCTTTTCTTTGTACAAAATAGGCGCTCAAGGCGTACGTAGTTTTATGTAAAGTTAGTGGGCGCGCGCGTGCAGGGTAGTTAACGATTTGTTGTAGCGCGCGCGCGTGGATGCTCCATTTGAAACTTGTTTTTATAGTATGGCGCGTGCAGGGCAACGGTTATTCACCCTGAAGAAGACGCCTAAAAGGCGTCGAAATATAGGTGTGTGAAAAAAGTTTAATGATTGTCTTCATTTGTGATAACATATATATATATATATATATATATAAACCAGTTGTTGAACTACTCAAATCTTGAGTGAATGGACATTTAATACAAACTTGTTTCGTAGGCCACCGAAGAGGTGACCCACTCGTCAGTTAAACTCCATCTTACACTGAGTCGTTAAAGTCTACATCATTGTTTTGATCGCGTTATAAACGGTTACAATTTTAAATTTTACATTGAACAGCGCGCGCGCGCGCTCGATCGTCTACGATGCTTATGCCAAAGTTTAACTAGCCTCACTAAGTGCTCGCGCTAAAAATTAATGTCTTTCACGTGCTGAATTAAACCTTAAAATGAACTTGCGCCGTTGCCTGCATGTTGAGATAAGCTCATTTCGCTTGTTAAGTGTTGCCATGTGCGGCCTACAGATTAAGAAGAATTTCTCTGTATTACAAAGATCACACCGTTTTGTAATGTTTGTGTAAGGTTTAGCCTTGGCAAGGTTTTCCACGTGACTTTGAATTCCTTGTTTTCCCCTTTGAGCTGCCAGATGTGTTTGCTTAGTTCAGTCTCACATTTTCTCTTTTCGTGTCTAAAGGACATCTGATGGTTCCCATACCTTGCCTTGAAGTTGTTCGCTGTGAGGTCGATGTATGTTTCTGTTGTATTTTCGGTTATGACCGTGGCTTGGTACACGACTTCATCCACTATACATTCACCATGCAGTGGGCAATCCTCCTTCTTTCTACAGTTACACTTCTTACCTTCGTTTGGCTGTAGTGTTGTTGTTGTGTTGTTGTTGTATATATATATACTCGTTGAAGGAAAGCGAGGACGGACAACTTCTGACGACTAAAAAGTTAAAATTTAATAAAAAATAAAAACGTTTCGGTCTTAGACCTTCATCAGTTACATGAAAAATTGAACTCATCAAATCTACCTTAAATAAGATTACAGTACAAAACAAGACGCAAAATAAGGGCTATTCCTTTTCGAGTAGCCACAAGATTGAAAAGAAATTGCTCTGAAGAAATTTTAAGTCCATCCAGTGAGGCTTGGACTGTGAATCTTTGATCCTCCTGACGCAGTGGCATTCTTTGTTGGCCTGAGGCAACCATTAACTGTTAACAGAACGCTTCCCTTGTGAGTAAGCGTTAATCAATTTGACCGTCACTTTCATTAACAACTTTTTCGATCACAATGAATTTAAAGTCAGACATTTGGTGTTCAATTCTATTATATTGAAACGTTTGTATTAAACATGGACCTGTGAGCGGTTTGCAGTTGACTTCCCTTTTCATTCAACTTATCTAATTCTTGGAGTCGAGGCATCGTGTATCCGTTTGGATCCCACTCATAAGCGGCATTTTTCGTTGGTGACACAGTTTCTTCATTCTATATAATATATATATAGATAACTAACTGCAGACAGTACTGTTTCGGCCTTCCGGGCCCCATCAGTGCAGTGCTGATGTTGGAAATGAGGTTAGCGGCTATAGCCACCTCAGACGATGCCACACCTGTGGTATCGTCGTACCATGTCAGAGTGCTCAAACTAGTAAACTAGTGAGCTACGTATGCGCGCTAGCGACAATGGTACACTCCAGATAGAGTGCTCAATTTGGACATGAAAGTATATATATATAATAGCTTCACTAGAGTTTAGGCTTCAAGAGTATACATCGTTTTATTGCGACAGTTCTGTTTCATATGGACCAAGGACCACACTCATCAGGCAACTTTAACGACTGGTTGTTAAATTGAAAAGCTGGCAGTTAAATGCGAAAATTTGAATGTTTGCTATGGTAGATGCGTTACATAGTTATTTGAAAGTAATCAAATAGTTGCCAGGTAACAGATGCATTATTTACAAGGCGAGGGGTTGTATCTTAATTACGTTGCTCTAAAGTTCTGAAGTACGTATCGGTTTCTGTGGGGGCATGAACTCGCTAATTCGTTTCGTCTGTTAAGGCTACACAACTCTTTTTTACAAATGATGATGAATTTTTCATACAGACAAAGATTACATTTTTTGTTAATGTTGCTATAGGGTTTACATCTCTTAAGAACTTTCCATTTTATTCGAAACGGTTTCTTGGCGTCTTGCAAATTCCAAACATGTTTCGACAGTTCTGTTTCATTTCTTCTCTTCGAGTGTCGAAAGGAAGTCTGATGGTTTCTGTAACGTTCCTTAAAGTTTGTCGCCAGTCCGACGTAAGTTTCAGTTGTTGTCTCGGTGGTTACTGTGGCTTGATAGATGACATTAGTCTGAAGGCATTTTCCTTCGAGAGGGCAATCAGGTTTCTTTCTGCAGTTGCAGGTGTCGGTTGCTGCGTTGGTGTGTTTGTTTTTGAGAGAACGTGTTTGTTGTGTGACGAGATGATAGATTTCATGTTTGGCATGCATGAGTAGCTCAGTTTAAGTGTGTGTCTGTTGAACATCTTGTGGAGTGGATGGTTCTTTGGAAAGCATTTGTCGACGATATGTAGGAACTTTCTACCAAGGTTAGTTTTAACGTTTGAAGCAAAAGGGGGGTGTACCATGTGATGTTTCTTGTTCGCTTTCTTCTGTTTCTCGTAGCTTGCTCAGGTAAAGGGTTATATGTTAGCTTGTGGTCATATCCACTTTCTTTAAGTGCTCGCTGGTAAGGGGCGATGGATTCGTCAAACACTTCTTTGCTGGATGAGATGTTACTTAGCCTTTTGTTAATGTTGAGTGGGATATTTTTTAGTAGCGTTGGGGGGTGGTTGCTCTGTCGGTGGACATACAATATTTCCATGCGTTTCAACTAACCTTTTCATAATTTAGCCTCCTTCAGCTTGCCGCAGCAGCATAGCCGGAGCTCCAGTGATTCTGCAGAAAACCCGTTAGCAGTGTATTTATAATTGCTGTACAAGGCACTGACTTCTGGGAGTCAATTTTGCGTAGAAATATGGCTAAAAATGGAGAAATAAGCAGCAGAGTCGATTTTTGTCGCGTCAGTCGTCAATTTTTACGGACATTTCATTCGTATATATTTTTTAGTGCGACCCTCTTATGGCAAACTAAATTTTACCGGAACCAGAAATTTGAGAAAAATTTTTTGTGACAAAATCAATTTTAATCTCTAGTGTGACCCGGCCCTTAGCGAGTTCATGCCCCCACAGAAACCGATACGTACTTCAGAGCTTTAGAGTAACGTAACTAAGATACAACCCCTCGCCTTGTAAATAATGCATCTGTTACCTGGCAACTATTTGATTACTTAACAATTGGTTCATGCTTAGCGTGCGTACATCGAGTTATGGATGCACGCGGGAAGTTTGGGGAGCACGAGAGAAGCGTAAGAGTTGCTCGAGGCGCAGCCGAGAGCAACTCTAGCTTCTTGAGTGCCCTCCAAACTTCCCAAGTGCATCCAATACTCGATGTACGTACAGCTAAAAGCATGAACCAATTGTTTTATAACATAGCCAGTGGAAATGCCGAAATAGTAGTTTTTCGCAGGATGCCGCAGTTCCATTTCGCTTCCGTTGAAACTGTAAATTATAAGCAATACGATTCAGTGCGCAGTTGATTCAAAACTCAGTCACTGGTTACCATAAAAATCAAGAAAGAACGAAAAAAAAAACCAGAAAGAGAAAAAAAGAAACAATAATCGATCACATGACTGAAAGAAAAAGGCGCCAAAACACCTTGCGAAGTGTTGCCGCGTAGTTGCAGCGTTTCTTTGTAAAGCTGAATGAATCAATGAAATTGCTCCGAAGTGAACGTACGAGAATAATTTTTTGAAGAAGTCTTCCAATTATCGCTCTAAGATGTGGTATAAAAAGATTGACGTTTCCTGAAAAAACTGTTGTATTCATCCTCCAAAGCGGATTGAGGCTGTACGATTTCAGCATTGTAGCCGCGAGTCTGAGTTGAAACGAGCACAAAACAAAGTGGAGGCCGCGGACGGAATGTGGTTTAACAACAATGAATCAAACAACTGGGAAAGCGATCATTCGACTTATTTTGGATTACATTTTATTTTGTTTGAACATTTGGAGCTGCTTGAACACAGAGCTACACTGACTACAGGTAAAACGAAGTTATCTTGTGTAGTATATAGCCGAAAAAATTTCGTCCTTTCTGGTTGTCAGTACTTATTTAGTTTGATTTTGGTAGTGAATCACCGAAAACGTGTGACACATTATTAATTGAAACGGTTCGGCGTTCGCTTCAATTTTACTGTGTTTTATTTTGTGTCATCTCTTGATATTTTGGTTTTACAAGGTTTCCGTATAAAACCTACCTTTTGTGAACATTCGTTGAGAGAAGACGGTGAATGAAATCGTAAACACAACGCCAAAGACTAATTAAGTTCGAGCATAGTTAGTAGAGGAGACCAACTATGGTTCGAGTTTCTTCAGTTTTTCAACAAAGTTCCTTGCTCGTCCTAAGAAATCAAACACTCTGCAACAATTTCGCTGTTGTAATCTCTCTCTAGCTTAACTCTCAGTGCTGTAAGGTGATTTTTCTTGGTCATTTACTCGCTGAGTTGCTCGCGAAAAAGACACTTTTTGTCGCTACAGGCAGAAAAAACCAAGTGTATTCATAACTCAACTGTATGCTTCGTTTTCGTTCGTCTTGCTCTTACTTGTTGGCTGCTTTCTGGCTAAAAGATCAATGCCAAGAGAAAAATTTGGAAGCTCTTCGCTAGTTTCTTCCAATGACTATCGGAAAGTTCAGCAACAGGAACTCGCCGCTAAACTCGACGGAAACTTTGCAGCAAAATGCAACTGCACACGTCATGTTATATACGCACGGCCGTGCGTATATAGAGATATACACCATGATGGTTCAATAGTAATTCGATAGGACCAGCGCGTGAGCTATGTTATAATTTCAAATAACCATGTAACCTATCTGTCATAGCAACCATTCAAGTTTTCGCATTTAACTGCCAGCTTTTCAATTTAACAACCAGTCATTAAAGTTGCCTGATGAGTGTGGTCCTTATAATTTTGGTCCATACGAAACAGAACTGTCGCAATAAAACGATGTATACTCTTGAAGCCTAAACTCCAGTGAAGTTATTGTTAATGCTCCTCAATCAAATGAGTTGAGCGCTCTACGATGTTACGACGGAGC
This sequence comes from Siderastrea radians, assembly GCA_964017195.1. NCBI lineage: Eukaryota > Metazoa > Cnidaria > Anthozoa > Scleractinia > Rhizangiidae > Siderastrea > Siderastrea radians. Next base: position 3,417,275 of record OZ024894.1, on the reverse strand, counting down.
GTTGCGTAACAATTATCATTATCTATCTATCTATCTATCTATCTATCTATCTATCTATCTATCTATCTATCTATCTATCTATCTATCTATCTATCTATCTATCTATCTATCTATCTAAGAATGTATGCAGATGACACTAATATGACCTTCACTGCTTGCAGTGTCGAAGGACTACGACATGAAATGAACGCAGACATCGAAAAACTCAAACAGTGGCTTTGCGCAAACAAACTCACTCTGAACATATTAAAAACTGAATACATGTTAATTGGTTCAAGACAAAGAATTGCGACAGTCACTGAAAGTCTTGTTCTCTCTATAAACGGCATATCATTAAAAAAAGTTAATTGCAGTAAATGCCTAGGTGTAGAACTAGATGAATTTCTTTCATGGGATTCCCACATTACTAGTGTCTGTAAGAAGGTGTCATCGGGCATAGGTGTTATAAAAAAGATCAAGCCTTTTATTCCATCGCACAGTTTAATTAACATTTACCAGTCAATCGTTGAACCATATTTCGACTATTGTAGTATTGTTTGGAATGGCATTAGTGAGGGCCTGGCCGAAAATCTCCAAAAATTACAAAATCGCACAGCACGAATTATCACAGGCTCACATTACATGGCACCTACAAAAGACATGTTAGAAAAACTCGGATGGTCAAACCTTAAGGAGAGAAGAAATAAACAGAAAGCTCTGATGATGTTCAAAATTATTAACGGCATGACACCAGTTTACTTAAAGGATATGTTCTCAAAGAACATTGGCACGTCATGTTATAACCTTCGAACATCAAGAGAAGACATCGCTTTACCGAGAGCCAGAACCGACTATTACAGAAACAGTTTTGCCTTCACTGGGTCGAAAATTTGGAATTCGCTTCCAAATGATCTGAAATGTGAACGGTCGCTCGAATCCTTTAAAAACAAGCTAAAATCTCTCAACCTCTGTATCGATTTTTAAATACATATATATTTCCTATTTTTCAAAAAAAAAAATTGTAATACAATGATACTTAAGGTTAGTTAGTTTAGCATTTTAAAACACTATTTGTAAATATTGCACGGCTTTTCTATCTATCTATCTATCTATCTATCTATCTATCTATCTATCTATCTATCTATCTATCTATCTATCTATCTATCTATCTATCTATCTATCTATCTATCTATCTATCTAAATGTAAAGAAGATCCTCGCAGTTATTAACGCAACTTATGCAGTTGCGAAAAGAAAGTCTGAAAAAATCAGGCTTGCCGGGATCCCGGCAAGCCTGATTTTTTCAGACTTTCTTTTCGCAACTGCATAAGTTGCGTTAATAACTGCGAGGATCTTCTTTACATTTATTTCTTCATTCCGCAGTTCAAATATATGATTTTCATATATTCATAATTTCACCTATCTATCTATCTATCTATCTATCTATCTATCTATCTATCTATCTATCTATCTATCTATCTATCTATCCATCCATCCATCCATCCATCCATCCATCCATCCATCCATCCATCCATCCATCCATCCATCCATCCATCCATCCATCCATCCATCCATCCATCCATCCATCCATCCATCCATCCATCCATCCATCCATCCATCCATCCATCCATCCATCCATCCATCCATCCATCCATCCATCCATCCATCCATCCATCCATCCATCCATCCATCCATCCATCCATCCATCCATCCATCCATCCATCCATCCATCCATCCATCCATCCATCCATCCATCCATCCATCCATCCATCCATCCATCCATCCATCCATCCATCCATCCATCCATCCATCCATCCATCTATCTATCTATCTATCTATCTATCTATCTATCTATCTATCTATCTATCTATCTATCTATCTATCTATCTATCTATCTATCTATCTATCTATCTATCTTTAAACAATTATTCTACGAGGGCGCGCTGGATATCGAATGATAGATTACCAAGGACGCGCGTAGCGCCTCGTTGGTTATAATTATTTTGATATCCAGTTAGCCCGAATAGAATAATTGTTTTATTAAAAACTTTTACACTATTTAAAAAAAAAACCAACAAAGAACGGGAAAAATGAGAAAAGAAATTTAAACGGAACAAGAATCGATCACATGACTGATCGATCACATGACTGAACGAGTTTGCAGCTGTATTTTTTCAGTACTTGTTTAGACTGCTTCATGATTTTCGCACCGACTCGCCATGAATGTGTGATAGTTTATATTAAATGCTCCTGTCCCATTTCCTTGTTTTATTTTATGTCTTGTCTTGATATTTTGAAGAGGAAAGCCTTCCTGATAAAACCTACCGTTTGTTCAATTTCAATGATCGACGTGACGATCGATGAAAGAAATTAATTGTAAAGACAACGTTTAATGCCTAAATTTCTATTTCTGCACAGTTTCTTCAAACAATTTTGACTTGTGTTAGACGACGCTGTTGGTGAAGCTTGTTGGTGACGCTGTTAGAATTTCTGCTTGATTTAAATTCGCTGCCGAGTGATTTTACTCGTCCATTTTCTCGCCGGAATGCTTGTGAGGAAAAAACTTTCAGCTCACTTTGTTGTTCAGTGTTCATTGATCAATACACCTAGTCCATTTTTTAATAAATATATACACCCCTTTTCAGAACCGTTTTCATACAGAGAACTATATCGATAGATATATACTTTTGTTATGTTGCACGTGCCCCCGTTTGCAATTTACACCTGTCATTGTTTGACTTGTTAAAAATCTCAGGTCAACGCCGATAATTTTTTTTCTTCGTCAGCTTCGTTTCATGTTACAAAGAGCATGCTGTTTGTCTTTGTTTCCTTAAGAAAGATCCCTGCGCCTTGCAGTAGTGATTTGCGATGGCAAATCATTTGGCTTGTTTTCGAAATGAGGAAATCGACCCAAGAAGCAGCAGTGTTATTGGGCGTTACACAAAGAACAATTTTCAATATTTTGTGTCGTTTCCGTAGAAACGGCACTGTTCGTGTAGCAATTCTATAACAAAAGGCCAAGTGCTTTAGTTGATGGAGTATATTATGCGTTATCCAGGGGCATACTTCAGAGAAGCTGTGGACTACATCGAAGGCATTCGTGACAGAGAGTTTATTATGTCCTGGTAGACAATGATGTAAATGACTTTTTTTACGTGATAGTTGTAAGATCAATGAGTAGCAATTGCTTTTGCTCTTTAAATTCTACTTTTGTTAGAACGCTTTGTCTTAAAAGTTCACCAAGCCCCTTAAGATGCCCCCAAACGACTGTTAGTGCTTTCCCCCTTTTTTCAGATATGTCGCAGTTCATTTAACATTAACATTACGTCTTCGGTTGATTTGTCGCTCAAATTGTCTTTCATCGTCCGAATCACTGTAAATCTGAACATAGTTAAAGAACTCATCCTTAAAGGCCTCCATGTAACGCAACAATTAGATGACCCAAACTCCCCATCCGTTTGTTTTGGAGGTAATGCAAATCAAGAGAATGGCAGAGAAGATTCATGCAAATTGTTATTTTGACACTTCAGGTCATGTGTGATTTTTTCAAATAACCCATGTTTTCAAAAAAGAAAACATTAAATTGTCTCACATAGTTGATGTCGTTATGATTGCAGGTGTTTAAAAATAAACAACAACAGTAACAACAACAACTGGTTTAAATGTCGAACATTTCCGTCTTGCCGTGAACGAAACAAATCATTGCCACTTCATGGGTTGATTCCCTAATGCGAAAAACAAGCCAAATTGATTTCCCATCGCAAATCATGACTGTAAGGGCCCTTGTGGACAGCATGTTCTTTGTTAAAACGAAACAAAGGAGCCGAAGAAGAAAAAATTATCGTTGACCTGAGATTTTTAACAAGTTGAACAATGACATGTGAAAATTGTACACGGGCGCACGTGCAACAAAACAAAAGTATATATCTATCTATATATTTCTCTGTATGAAAACGTTTCTGAAAATGGTTGGATATATATATATATATATATATATATATATATATATATAACTAACTGCAGACAGTACTGTTTCGGCCTTCTGGGCCTCATATATATAATATATATGAAAATAGAAAAACTACACTTTCATCCCGACAAGCCTGTTTCGTGATTGCTCACTCTTAAGGGGATTTTAATGATAAGAATACTCTCAACCGTCGTATATATATACTTATAATTTACATAATCAACGATGCAGAAAATTTGATGCCGAAAATTTGAATGTTCAAGTGTTTAGTTGTTACATAGCAACGCTTTGTTCCTGTGACGGCAAGAAGATATAAGTTCGTTACTTTTATTGAGTGATGACTCCGTGTCCAAGTTATTCCTTGTGGAGAAAACAACACTTTTTGATTTTACTGCTCAGTGATCAGTTAAAACCTCTATTGTGTCACAACAGAAGCCGATTATAGGATTTCGAGTTCCATTGAAAGTTGTAAGCTTTTAAATGAGTAAAATCGTCCTTGCTTAAATGTGAAGACTTAAATATTTTGTTGAAAAGCCTGTTTGAAAAAGTTGCTTCTGTTATGACAATCTGCAATACACCTAGTTTATCTGCCAGTTGTGTCAGATCAGGAAATTCTATATCCGCGCTGTATTCTTGGACACAAAATTGGTGGTTTTAGGGCTTGCGAAGGCTAACCGAATAAACACGAATGATTAACGTAAGATTATGCAAAGTATGGAAATTAAATTATAGCAGCTCGCTTGTGTATGTCTAGGGATAACACAATACATCCTTGCCATGAGTTGCTATAACTTGCTTGCCATCGGTCTCAATTTTACCAGCTTGTTGGGACAAAAATGCAAACAGTTCCTTCTTATTTTCGTCCGACCGCAGGAATGTTTTGCCAGTTTTGCGGCATCGTTGCTGACGGTAGGACTCTCTTTCTGGTTCCTTTTCCTCGCTGGGCTCTCGTGGTGGCTTTTAAACTCTTGGGCAAGTGCTAGCCCCATACAACATCCAAACTTTGGACATTTTCCTTGGAACTGGAGAGGTATGGTAGGAAAATGTTGTCACTGTACTCACGGAAGGCCTTACAAAGCCTTGGTTTAAGCATTTGAACCGTGGCAGCTCCATCTAGAATGAGCACAGAAGGGGCCGGTTTGTCATCTGATGTCTAGATCATCTTCTCTATGCAAGGTATCAAGTCATTCTTCGAGCCTTGTCTGATTATTCCTCCATCAGATAGAGACGGTGGAGATCCTTGATTCTCATGCGAGAAAAACCCATCGAGGTTACCTTCGCGATTCTGACAACCAATGTAGAGTTTGGAAGACAATTGACAAGTTTCAGCTTGTCTCTGTCAAGCTGTGTCTTCGCAGAAGATGTCCACAAACAGAGATTATTCCTCGGATTGCTGTATTCCAATGGCTTTGATTGGTCAATCAGCCGTTTCCTTACAAACACTGTATACTGCTCCTTTCTTAAAGTGCCAATCTTGCGAAGCGTGGTACCCACGGAAGTGTCCGCAATATCTTTGGACATCAGCGAAACAAGATCTTCACTGGTTTCTTCAAATGGATTTACCACCTCCCCTATTGTTGACACCAGAGTGCTGACACGATTCTTGAACCTTGTTTGACTGGCATGAGACTGTTTGTGATGGGGCAACTCAGTATGCTGGTCTTCATCACTTTTTTCAAACTCTCTGACCAACCTCGCAAGTTCAGGACCAGATACCATCCACCTTAGCAACGCACTCGGATTCTCTGTTAGACCTATCGCCCCGCCTTCCCCTTTGATGAGCTCATTATTCTGCTCATGCGCCTGGTCCAGCAGAATGGCTGAGAAGGCATTTGCAATCTTCTGCACTGTAAAATTCCCACTCTGAAACTCTCTGTAGATTTCTGGATGCTTGGGTTGTAGAGCTAACATATCTCTGATGCGCACAGGAAGCCACCTTGCTTAGTTCGTGCGGTCGAGCGTGAACATCCAAGCAGCAATTCCCACCAATGCCTCGGTGTACAGGGTGAGCCTTGACTCTCTGAAAGATCGCACGAGGGTAAGCATCAGCAACTCAAATTGTAGAATGAAGTTCCAGTACTTAAACTGTGGGATCGTGGTTTCTTTCTTACTTCTCCCGTGGAAAACGAAGCAGCTTCTTCTCCCTCTTTAACGGACTCGACGTACTTCCTGTATGCCTGTTTCTGAAGAATGAACAAACGTGCTGCAGTTACCTGGTGCGCGTACTTGGTTCGCGTAATGTGTGCGCAGTTAATGGGTGACTCCGCCCTTCCTGCTGTAGTGATCTCAGCTTGTGATAAAACTTAAACCCATCTACTGCCAGCGAGCCGTTCCCGATAGCCGTTAGCGCCACCAAGCATGGCCACCAGATTATCCTCCCCTGCACGTCCTTCTGAGCCCACTGAATAGTTTTCGCTAAAGCAAACAGTGGCTGGTCGCAAGCAATAGCCACAGTTTGCCCCAGGTTTAGGTACTCTACAGCTTTGCTAATAACAGTTATGGCGAGACTTATCATCACCGCGGAATGTGCACAATCCGAAAAAAGAGGCAGTAGTGAGCTTGTACACTTAGAGGTTACCTGTTCCTGTCTCTCAACGTGAAACGCAGACCACGAAATTGCTTCAGCTGTTTTATTTCGGACTTTGCTTTGATGGTTAATCGTCCTCTCTCCAACTATAGACGCACTCACACTTCTTGTCTCCGTTTCGGTCTTTCCAGCTGTGAAGATCTTGTTGATATCCTCTAACCATTCGACTTCTTTGCTAATTGCTTCAGCAATGGTACTCTGATTACCGATCATCATGGACTCTGAGACTGGGCTCGCAGGAGGCTTGCGCTCTTCAATACAACAGCTGGGACACTGGTATAGCTCGCAGGCAAAGGATTGATGCACTTTTCAGACGATGACTCCCGCAAGATAATTTGTCCCATGTCCTGGCCTTCCTCAGTGATACTTGGATGTTGAATGAGAGAAATGCTTGTGGCATGGAAAGATCCTGTTGCTGTTGTGGACGAAGGGTTGTGGTCTATGTTGTCCACAACAGTAGTAGTGAAAACTTTCCACGTAGATTAGGAGGGCATACCGTTCCATTTTCTTCATAACGTTCACACACAGCATTGGCAAGGACTGAGGACAGGCGCAGTACCCTGACATATGAAACAGATAAGCCTAACGCGCAAAGTTTTTCTACTACTTCCTTTCTTCTTGTTTTAACGTGCATCAGTAAGCCTAAGTATAAAGGTAAGGGTGTTGTTATACTATGCCCAACAGATCCATCAGTTGATCTCCACCCATGCTTCATACTGTTGAATTTTATAAGCTGCGCTATAGAGAGAGCAGCTTGCTGATTTCCTTGCTCGTGAGAGTACTCATTGGTGCCTACGAGAATCATCTTGACTAATGTTAGCAAGGACAGCGATACAGAGCGTTGTTGGCATGCTTGGGAAAATGTTCCATGGAACAGGTCACTATAGCTATTGTTGAACATATCTTCGCTCAGAATTTCAGCCGCCCGTGCGAGACACATTATTTTACAATCCTGCTCTCTTTTAAGACTCTCTTACAGCACTTACGCGATACTGTTTTCAAACACCAGTAACACCTCCCTCACCTTCGCATATACACTAAGTCCTAGGATGCTAGCGAGCAGTTTGTCTTTAAATGGCGTTGAGTGTACAGTCTGATCCTGTGTCGGTGCGCCTAGTTCCTGTAACCTTGCCAAATATTCCCTCTTGACATCGGACAGTTTTAACACCTTACAGTCAAAGGTACACATTTTGCAGTCCTGTAACGTACGTACGATCTCAGAAAATGCTACTTTTTGCGGCGTTGATTCCTCTATCTGGTTCACGATGGGCTGTTGTCTAATACGCGCATACAGTGCAACTAGAACTTTTCAGTGCTATCATGTCCCCAGCACTGTTTCCCTAAGAGATTAAAATCGTTTACCTCCATGGCAACAGCTCGAACACGAGAATCTAGCTCCATTGTGCTTGCCCGAGATAATGGGTTCCTCTCAGTGGCTGTTCCCCAGCAAAGGAAACGGACTTCCTGTCCTACCGACGTACTAACGAGGTCAGATCTTGTGCGCTTTCCACTATCATTCAGTTGCTGCGATACTTTTCCTTCAGCTGGCTTTCTTTTCCTCTCCAGCCTCTTCAATTTGGTTGCGTTGTACTTAACGCGGCATGACTTATGCCATGAAGCATTATGCTTTAAAAGTGTCTCAGCAATCCCCTCCCCTTCATCCAGCTTCGCTAAGTCACGGTGAAGTTCTCCAGCCTCATAAAAACTCTCCAGATCCAGTTGAAGTGTGATGTATCCAGCACCACAGTTGCTCTGTTTCGAGTTGGCTGGGCATTCCCTCTTCTCGCTTGTATTTTCTTGGCAAAATACGCATTTGCTCCGGTCAACGCTGCTGGACACTGATGCATTTTGGCTTGATTTCTCCATTTTTGGCCTACATCACGGCTCAGCTATACCAGATGGCATCCCTTTCGAAAATAAATGCTACGAAAATAATATTGCCGAAACACACGCAATGGAAGACAATAACACTACGCACAAAAGCAAGCAAAAAATTGTTTTTCAAATTTGGCACGTTTAGTTAGAGCACTAATTTTCAGTATTGTTCTATATGAATGACTCATTAATGCAAAAAATTTATTATTGCTAGAAGTAAATGTTTAAACCATTACGAACGGTGTACTTTTTTCGTGAAAATTATATTGCCATTTCCGAGTTACTGAAAAAGGACCATCTATCTTCGCAGGGGGTCTCAGCAAGGCAAAACTTCAACGCTTCTTATGCGCCGTACGGTGAGAACTGAGAGTGGTTCTATAGCAGAAGTGAGTCACCTGGCGTATTTCTATAGATCTTCAAAATGTGACACGAGTAACAAAAATGACACAATTTTCCAGCTATGCCGCCGGTCTAACATTTGAAACCTCACTTTTTATATCCTTATGGTAATTCAACCGAAAACGCGGCAATTGTTTTGTTTAATTTATCTTAAAATATTGGCAAAAGGTATACAGAACGCGTTGTTTAAAGCTGTGAAAGTTTTGTTACTTTCCTAAGGTGATTAGTATGTGTAATCAAATGGTATACTCGTGAAATTAGGAAATAATTTTACTTGCGTTTTGTCAAAATTCGGCTCGGGAAATTATTAGAATTTTGACAAAACGCGCGTAAATTATTTCCTAATTTCACCAGTATACCATTTGATTACCTATTAATATCATGGGTGACAAATTACTCTCTAAATCCTGGGGTTTTGACTTGTTTGTCGCATCGAGAACTCCAAGCATTGAAAAGTTAAAGCACACAGTTTGGCTAAAGTTCACATTTTTCTGAGTGAAATAATGAAAAAATGTTGAGGGAAGTTTTTACCACGCTTTGACGATTTCGTGTATTTGTAACCGACAGCAAAATACACCAGACTCTGAATTTGGACGTACTTTCATTTGCTCGTTGTCTCAATGTGTGTGTGATGTGATAAGATCATCCGCAGTACTAGACACAATTGCATCAAACACTGCAGTTTAGCGTCATGACGCAAAAGTGCAATGATCCTGTCGTAATTTCCAAAGTGATCCCAGTAAACTTTCAACCAAAAGCACCAACTTTGTGATTGCGTCTAATTTTTTGTCTCATTTCTTTGTTTTGTTCAGATCAAAGACCCGGGCTGTTCTAAAATTGATCTACCGTGAACGGATTAAACGTTACCTTTATTGCTGTGACGGACGGCTTAGAAGTGGTTCTAGCTGCTCAACAGGTTTGTTCTGTAGTATTTTTTAAAAAGGTCATTTCAGACCATATTCTGGCCAAATTTGTATTCAAATATCAATTTAAGTAAATTTCTCGTGTACTGAATTGATAGGTAAGGCTGGCATATGTGCACAGCCATAAAATCTTGCAAAGGAATAGGTAGTCGCTGTTAATTACGATTAGATTTAACTATCAAGTTCTCATTTTATTTATTATTTTGTTATAAAAATTCGTTGGACTAACAAGAAAAGTCACACACCCCAAGCTGTTGTGGAATCCCTATCCTGAGTCCACTGTATTGGTGCTCGATTCGATTTCTTAGTGATGATTACTTCTACGTTTGAACACTAAATACACCCTAAAAGTAATAAAATAGTGCGATCAACTGCCACATTTTTGCTAAAAATAGATTACACTCTCAACTAAAGTGGATTTTATGGCAATCACAGTTACCATAGTAACACAACGACGCCATTGTTATTTTTTCATGTAGTCGATTTTGTAGAATTCTGGAGGTTTATTATTCACGAGAGCGTTTTAGAGAAACGAGCGGTAGAAAATTTTTAGTTTTAAGAGTTAAAGGGATTCATTCGAGCTGCTCTAATTTATCTTTGCCGGACTTGAGGGAAATATGTTTTTAGCTTTTATTCTTCTAATGTCAGTGAATGTCCGAGAAAAGTTAGTAGAAAACGCTTTAAGGTGTTTCGATACAGTTTTTTTGGGACCATACCTAACTTTTTGAATCGGCTCTTAGACAGTCTTCTCCTTGTCAGATCAACGTGAAATTTGTCATACTTGTTGGTTTTGGATTGAACTTCAGTGTGGTTTACATTTTGTGAAAATCGATATTTCCATGACAACGATAAACAAAAATCCTCGAAAACAGTAAAATTGAAATTTTGCACGATCCAGATTTCGCTTCGAAAAGCAAATACCAGCATCTTAAACTTTGGTGTATGGCGATTTACTTCAAAACAAACATACAGATTTTTTTGTTCTTGTATATTTTGTTTGCCACACACCAAAGTTTAAGATGCTGGTATTTGAACACCATTTTCAACCTTAGTTTTTGCCTAGTAATAGTAAATGCACCGAAAAATAATCAACGCTTTGATGAAATGGCTAGTAAATGCTGTTAAAATGTGTCTTTTACTTACTATTTTACGCCTAGAAAGTTTTGTTGAAAATGGTGTTCGCGATCTCGAGAACGACTTGTTTTTCTAAGATCATTCGCGTGATAATTTTGCGGTAATTTTTTAATTTGAACGCTTTTGCGAAAATCTTAAGAACGGCGTGATAGATTTTTTTAAAACATTAAACATGCGTGCTTGACGATGTAACCAATTTTAGTTTTGAGTCTTATTAACATTGATTCACTGGAACACTTTTAGATTTAACGTTAAAGAGGATGTATGAACCGACGGAGAAGGTTGCGTTACAAATTCACAGTTGGCAAGTAGATGCTAATATCTTCAAAGAAATGCGTTATTCATTGCTTCGTGATTTTTATCTGGTTTCTTTGTTCTTTGTAGCACTGTAGATTACAACGAAAAGTAAAAATCACGGAAGAATGCATTGTGCATTACTTTGAATATATTAGCATAAATTTTACTTGCCAGCTGTATATATATAATATAATTATAACTGATGTATGCGGCTGTGTGGATTTTACCCATAAATGGCGGTAGTCTGCTTAAATGCACAGTAAAACAGGCCAAAGGTCAGTCAAAATAACGAATCTTATACTCACCGATCGCGATATGTTGGAGGGACGTGACATTGCGATGCAGAAGGTACGGAAGATAGTCAAGATGTGTGTTTTCTTCCTCGTGTCTCTCGATGAATTTTAGCTCCACTCGAAGTTTCTGATCCTCAGTGAACAGAACGTCTGCATTCTCCACCGTAAGCTCCCAAAGAAACGATGGCGAACTGCTGGCGAACTTAACACTTCGCTGTTTGAAAATTCGATTTAATGCGCGCGCGCATTAAATGTATGCAACGTATTTTGGCGCTCAAAATACTAACTGCACCGGGAGTGGGATGGGAAAATTGTTCATCCCATCACCGTACTATTATCAGGACTCGCCTTGCAAAAATGTTTATTGTTACAGCTTTTTTAAATAAGAAATTATCAGGATATGTTTTTACTATGAAAGAGTGTGCAAATTATAATTAAGTCATTAAATAGCCATAACTGACTTAACCGGTCGACTAATATCCCACCCCTAGACAGTCGATTCGCATGTCGACAGTACAACCAGTCAGCGGATGCAATTTAGCGCGCCAAATGCGCAAAAGCAGGCAAAGAAATCGCCAGAGAATCTTCAAAGAATGGATGAGTGGACGATTTTCACGAGAAAAACAAAACAAATTGGCGTTGTTAAGCATGGCGAGAATAAACACAGGAAATACGATGAACGGGATAAAGCGGAGGCGTCGAGAACAAAACAAGACAAATCGAAAGCACTGCACTGCAATTTGTTTATCATTATTAGTTTTGAAAGTGGTTGTTGTTGAGTTTTTATTAATCTGTCTTGTCTTTGGGTGACATTCAGTTGACTCTTTTAGTGATATTGCATGCGGCTTGTAATGTTGGCAGCCTTGCCCTAGGACACCTTCTTAGATCATTTTGTTGCCACACAAACAAAGTACACCACGCGACTAAAACTGAGTGAATTGAAAAGGAAAAGATATGTTTCCTTTAAATAGGATTTAAGTGATGTCACTTAAATTATTGTCTTTTATTTCCTTGCCTTTAAGTGGAAACTTAAAGGATTATTAAATGGATTTACAAGGGAAAATAATAACATGTTTCTTTAAGGAATTTAAGTGCCGGCTCTTAATTCTGGTAAGACATTTACCTAGCTTTAATATCCAAAGTAAAGCTTATTAATGGTTTTGATCGATTTAAAATAACTTTACTGGAAGACTTAAATACACAGTTTTTCAAGTAAGGTGGTGAGCTAAATTTAAGTTATCTTAAATGCTCTTAAAGACATATTAAAGCATGATACTAACTTTAAGTAATGTAAGAGTCTTTAATTGTAAAATTAAAGATTTTTGATTCTATAAGTGATCTTTATTTTTTCGTAAAGACAAGTAAATCTACCATTTCGTCCTGTGATCAAAACCAACCCTTGGGTAAATCGTTTAAAGTGACCTGCAGGGCCTCGAGTTCAATTCCTTTTTTTGGCGAAAATATGGCTTTCGCGTTATGCGTGACACCGCTAGTCAGAGAGACTTACGAGAGCCAAAGGGGACACTAGAAACATAATTTAGAACAACACGATCGCGATTATAATTTCAGTAGTATATGGTGAGTCAGAATCGGATCAGTTTTTGTTGAAGTCCCATCTCTTTGCATTGCTCGGCGGTAGAGCTTTAACAAAAGCTGATACAATTGCTGACTCACCATAACTACTAAGGCCACCGGCACTCCATCAAGCAAATAAAGCGCTTTTCAGCCTTTAGCCCTGCGCTTCGATGCAAATTGAACAAATAATTTCTCTTGGGTCTATTTTGGGTACGATATCTAATGTTCCATGTTAAAGCAATCGTTACATGTGACCACAGCACAAGCATCAATCTTTGAAAACCGCGAGACGTCCGTCTGAAAACTATCTCCCCGAAAGATTGGGCTGCCTCTTTTGACGAGAGGAAAGGCAGGCCTTTCTTCCCTAACCAACAAGAGTAAGAGATTAATGACAGTCAGTTTATGCGTATCACTGACGCTGTAATAGAAGGAATGGCCTTTGGTTCTTCCACAAAAGAAAAACACAGGCACGCAATGCGTGCAGAGCCAATGACGTTTTGTTCCGTAAAATGGTGAAATTTATGAGGACAACCTGTGGGTCTTACACCACTACAGTGTGGTCCCACGTGTACTCGAACTCCCTCAACCACCCCTTCTCCTCCCCGCTTGCGGTCAATGTAACACGTCTTCGCCAGAGCAATAATGATAATGATAATAATAATAATAATAATAATAATAATAATAATAATAATATTCTTTACTACAGAATGGACCAGCTATTCTGCTGATTGTAGCGTGACATTGAAATTGAACGCAAAGTAAATGAAGCTCTTCGTTTTCCTTTTCTTCAAAGAGAACGTATTCCAAAACATCTGTTTCTTGCATTTTTGATGTATTCAAGCCGTGAACGGCGTTGGAAAAAAAAAGACAATACTTGTAACCTGAACCACGCTCTAAGCAGGCCTCGACTATCCCGGCTGCACTACGGCAGTAATTCATGTACGTATCTCTTTGCACGTGACATCGTACCTCGATCCAGATAAACACAGGTATTTTTTGCCGGGAAAATGTGTTCAGACCGGCGCAAAAACTATGTTGTGGACGGAAGAAACACCATAAGCCACTAACTCTGCTACGTTTGGCGTTGGGGGCGCTGCTAAATGCTGCGAACTCAAGTGATACAAACTTCGAGGCCGATCTTGTTCGCTGAACTCGATCAGCTTTCGGTTCACAGCGCAGTTCTGATTATGTCAGCTCTTCACATTGATTGCCGTAATTTCCAGCCGATTATCCGTGGGTAATCTGTTAATTTGTGAGCAAATAAACAACAGCTGCTACTGGACGAGAAGGTGCGGATTACATGGTAATTTTTAAATAGTATTGTGCAAATACCAGTCCCACAGACTTCATATCAATTTTGATTTTAAAGTAACTGGTAACAGTAGTCTGTCACGGTATTAAGAAACTGTAACACTGTGTACGTGCGGATGCACAGGCGATTCTGGGTTTCCACTTTTGTTGTTTAAACATGAGGTGCACCAGTAATTGGCTTTACTTTCAACATAAGACAATGGGGTATAAGGCATAGAGAACTTGTGTAGACAGCATACCAGGTTATTAGTGTATCAGAAAATCAAACAAAGACGACAAAGGCTACTACTGATCCGATGCCGATAACAGTCACAAAAAATGAAAATTAATTTACAAAGCCGGTCTTAACGAACACAAGTAACTTCACTTTCAAATATGGTAACAAATTTTAACATTTAATTTCCCCCTACCTTTTTAAGTTGATACGCCTGTTTTCTTCTTAAACAAAAGCAAAGCCCTAAACCTAAATCAAGCTTTCACAATTCAATAGTCATAGGTCTTTATTAGAATGATTTGTTGTTAATGTTGCGTTTTCCTTGCTAGCTCTGCTAGCAGGGAATCTTGCGTTCGGTTTGAGATGTTTTGGGCGTTGCGTTACATTCGGAAGGTTCAAATTACAAGCAGGTCAACTATGCAAATTTGTTCAAGACACTTTGAACTATAAATAATGGTTCTAAAGCTAAAGATGTTACTCTAATTCCTTGATCACCAGTGTAACTTGGATTAAATATTACTTCCATTCAAGTTTTTCAGTTTTAAGAATATCTAGCAACAAGCTGCGCAATTTCCGATTTTACTTTGAAATGGTTTCATGTTTTATAAAAATAATACGCACGCAAAAATGACACTGCAAATTTCAGATTCATTGTTACCGAGAGATAACCCCAAAGTGCGTTATGCTGTTTTACTCTAGTCTTTTCTCTACCGTTATAAACTTGGGCTTTAAATATTGTTTCTTTCACTGTTTATTAGGGATCGAAGTAACGTTAATTCCATGAAATAGCTTGAAATATCTTCGATCGATACATGCGGTAGTGAAAAGGTTTTCATGCGGCCACGACTTTCTGTTCATACAAAATCTCAAATTGGCAAGTCTGTCTTGTGTTTGCTGCTGTGGAAATTTGTACTTCGGCTAAGTAAACACAGGACTACAACTCGAATAAAATCCTACCAGACCTCACAGACACAAAACAGCGCATCCGAAGTAGATCCACACTCGCGAATGCAAAACACTTCAAAGCCCGGGGCTTACTCCCATAGTATAAGATGGGGTATGTGCCGCTGTTGAGGCAAGGTGGCACAAAACCTCCTAACATCTCACAGAATACACCCCCCGGGCCTCAAAAACGAAGACAAATACCGTATATCGTATATCGGACAGCGTGGATGATTTAGGCTTCGAATACATTAACCATATGACGTCGACGTCATTGGCTAAAAATGTAAAGATTTGGTTGGTTCCAACATTAGAATAAAAGAAAAATATTCTCGATGTTCTCAAAGAGGTTGGTGTTAAGTTTTTTTTGTGAAAAAAAAGCCTCTTAATTCAGTCCAAGTTGCAAAAAGAATTTGATGAATACTGTGTAAACGGAATTTAAAACGCATCGAAACAAGACATTTCGTGATACATACAGAATATTTTAATATATTTTTACTCAGCCCCCTCGGTCAGAAAACCTCGATAAAACCTCACCAGAGCCGAAATTCTACTCAACGTTTAGTGGGAATGTAGCCTCTACTTGGAATGCCACAGAAAGTGCCAGAGGGATATGAAGAGAAGAAAGCAAAAAAAAAACAAAACAAACAAAAAAAAAAACAACAACAACAACAACAACAGGATTTGAGTTCGAAAATCGATCGATCGATCGACATGACTTGTGAAGAGCAAGGGGTGAATTTGTTTTAGTTTTTGCTGCTTCTTTTATTACTTCCACAGTTTCATATGTTATTCGCCTAACATTTTTTTGCTAAGAGCGGTAAGGAAAGTTCTCTGCAAAGAAGGTAAATGGCATGAACCAACCCAAGCCTTTTTTCGTCAAGAAGCCGTGTACATTTGTGATAGAATTTATGCTCATTTATCCAACGCGAGACTCAATAATACATTTTACTCTCAAAAGCGCATGCATTTGTGTTTTAATCATTTATAGTGCTCAGAGAGTTTTCACAAGTGAAAAAAAAATCAAAACCTGTGTGTAATAGATAGAAACATTGAGTAATGTTTTTGTTTTACTATAACTGTGCAAATTCTCGCGCGCTGATTGGTTTAGAGCTATTGTCAATAAGAGCACAGACATGAAAATGACATAAGAAGTATTGCAATCCTGTCTGGGGCCGTGAATAAATTTTCCGAGTCTGTTGTGTTCCTGCCTGTTCTTAAAATTTAGGTGACCAAAACTACGGCAATTATGGGAATATTCATCCAGGACACCGTGCGTAGTCTGTAAATTTTGACTTTTAATTTCCTGAACTTCTCAGAAACCAACTGTGAGGCGAAAAGAAGAAATTATTTGTATAGTCTGACAGCGAAAATTTTTGAACGGCGAGAATCTGAGTTGCTGATCTACCGTCTCTACAAAGCCAAAGGAATAAAAAATGACTTTCCAGGAACTCGGAGAAGTAATACGGTAGAGTTAAGCACTTCTTCGAATGGAATAATGGTCATTTTTTTACACATTTGCTTCCGAAGTTTACTTTCGTTAAAACAGGTTTGCTGTGCGTGTTTAGGATGCATTTGTGAAGCCATGCTCGATTCAATGAATTTGCCGGATAAAACCGTTGCTGAGCGGTTCTTTTTGGTACTTTTTCAGTACACAAAATCTTCAAAGCGTGACAAAAACTTCCCGAAAGATTTTTTCACAACACTGCCGAGTTGTGTTTTTCATTGAGCGTGCGTTTTCTTGAAAACACTCAGATTGAAAGGCTCATGAAGGCATTGTTTGGGAACAATTTTCTTTGTTATTGTAAGAGTATGGTAAACTTTGCTGTCGCTTACAAATACACAAATTTATCAAAGCGTGGCAAAAACTTCTTGCAAGATTTTTTCACAACACTGCCGAGTCGTTTTTCCTTTAGCGCGCGGTTTTCTTGAAAACACTTTGAAAGCCTTGTTTGCTCGCAGTTCTCTTTGTTATTGTAACAAACATATTGACCGCAATTTTCCATTGACTGTACTCTTATTGATCATAGAAATGACGCCACAAAATGCTCAAAACTTGGCAGTGAGACAACTTGTCTGCGGCTCGTTGTTCTATTTGAGTTTTGAACATTTTGTGACGTCATTTCTATGATCAATAAGAGTACAGACGATGGAAAAGTGCGTTCAATTTGTTAATTAGTGCACAGATTCTGGTGACGTTTAAGGGGTGAATGTTGGCTTCTTTCTGCACCTTTTTGACGACTTGTGCAGATTGTGAGTTACGGAGTAGCGGGGGATGTCTTCCAGTGGACGGTATCTCCGGATGAGCTCCGGGGTGCTTTGAGTTGTCCTCGGAGTACTCAACCTCGTT
Source organism: Siderastrea radians (assembly GCA_964017195.1). Taxonomy (NCBI): domain Eukaryota; kingdom Metazoa; phylum Cnidaria; class Anthozoa; order Scleractinia; family Rhizangiidae; genus Siderastrea; species Siderastrea radians. The sequence continues at coordinate 3,399,427 of OZ024894.1, read as the reverse complement.
CCCAGAGGTTGAATGGGAAACAACAGCCACCTCGTTAGCGGCGGGTAAGAGACCTAGCCGTGGCTAGGCAAAGAACAGCCAATGAGTTCCCCCCAACAAGGGTTTTGTTTCTTTCGGTGACCTGTCATACAACGTTAGGCATAACAGTCACGCTCGGGCGTCACGCACTGTCACGCGTTCTCCAATTTTTTATGAAATAAGTATGTGTAATCAAATGCTGACGAGTGAAATTAGGAAATAATTTCACGCGCGTTTTGTCAAAATTCTATTTCGACAAAACACAAGTGAAATTATTTCCTAATTTCACAAGTATACCATTTGATTACCTATTAATATCATGGGTGACAAATTACGCTCACAATCGTCAGGGTTTTGACTTGTTTATCGCGTCGAGAACTCCAAGCATTGAAAAGTTTAAAGCACACAGATTGGCTAAAGTTCACATTTTTCTGAGCGAAATAATGAAAAACTCTTGTGGGAAGTTTTTACCACGCTTTGACGATTTCGTGTATTTGTAACCGACAGCAAAATACACCAGACCAGACCAGTACCAAAGCAAATCGCTTGGCAAAGGTTATCCGCCGGCGTTTTATCCGGCAAATTCACTGAATCGAGCTAGCACCACGTTGCTCCGTCGAGCAAGGCTCAGAAGGTTTCACAAATGCATTCAAAATACGCACAGAAAACTTGTTTTAACGAAAGAAAACTTCAGAAGCAAACTTGTATTTAAAACTGACCCTTATTTCATTCGAAGAAGTGCCCAAATCCACTGAATTACTTCTCTGAGTTCGCAGTCAATCACTCGATCAGCAACTGGCTCGCCGTTCAAAAACTTTCGCTGTCACACTATCACAAATATTCTCTTCTTTTTGACTCGCAGTTGATTTCTGAGAAGTTCAGTCAATTAAAAGTCAAAATTTACAGATTACCGTTTGAGTCCTCAATGAATTTTTCCAGAATAGCTTTAGTTCTACACAAAACATCTTCATCATTAACCTCGACGCCATCTTGGCGCTGAGCTATAGACCCGTTGCCATAGCAATTTTGTAATTTCACATGTGAAATTATAAATTAACGCTGAAATTTCGCGCCAAAATTAAGGAGTAATTTGTCATCCATGATATTAATTGAGAAACTTGTGGATGTTTTTTTTTCAAATTAACTTCTACTCGGCGGTCAGACTGGTAATTTTTGTTTTGAAATTCGTCTCGCACTTCCTCGCGAATCTGTTGTTTTATTTTTTCAAGATTAACTGGCTTTGGCTCAGGGTGTTTGTTCGGTTTCCGTGCGAAGTTAGATCGAACAGAGGTTTTTAGCTGGTGGTATTTTACCATTTCATTAATTATTATTTTGAACTCATCACCGGTGACCTTGTTGACATCAGAAGAGCTTTCGAGGCATGCTGTTGTTTGGCAACCGCAAGAGCGTGAATTTTTTCGTATTTTTTGACTTTATTTTCAACCTTTTTGTTGGCGGCGGTCATGCCAGTAGAAGCACAGCGGAAGGCAGCTGCTATACCTTCAAGAGGTGCCCCAACGGAGATGCCTATTCCAGTGAGAGACATTGCAACAGCTGCAGATGAAAGAGCAGCGGTGGCGGAGCCAAGCACATCTGCGGAATATTGAATCGCTCTTTGAGCTTTTTTATATTTTTTGGCCACAAGTCTGTAATGTTTAGCTTCCTTGGCAATGTCTTTTTCAATCTCAGTGATTTAGTAAGCCGAAATTCAGCTGCCAGTATTCTTGGATAAAGTGGCTGATAGTTTTCAGTTTGAATTTCTGTATTTTGATATTCAGGAGCGCTTGGGAAAGCATTGGCCGAACTCATGCCCAATATATTTACCAAAAATTTAATTGATTTCTAATTCAAATGGAAGCAGCGCGTCACGGAAGTTAAAAAGGTTACCGTCTTTGTCTTTCACAGAAAGTGTAACCACAGGTAGCCCAAGCGTAATATAAGAGTTAATTGTATGGGAAATCGATTTGAGAATTTCCATCGATAAAAAAGGTAAAGCTGCTTAACAAAGTCGATAATAATGTTACCTGGTGTTGTTTTTTGTCCTCCTGTTAAGGAAGGGTAGGGAAAAATCAAGGAATACTCCACTGGATTTCAGGAAGGAGAACTCAAGGCACTACTTTATGAGCTTGGCGAGACAAAATGTAAGTGCATGCCTTTTTTCGCGTGAATATTGGAGCCGTTTTCGAGGCAGGTTCGATGGCCGATCTGACTCCATTCTCCAACCTTGTCTTTCGCTTATACACTGTTAGGGTAGAACATCTAAAACCTCTCCAAAGTCGCTAAACTTTCACAGGAAGACAAAATACAACACCAGGTAACATTATTATCTGCTTTATTAAGCAGCTTTACCTTTTTAAGCTTATTTATTTATCGATGGAAATTCTCAGTTCGTTTTCCATACAAACTCTTAGATTACGCTTGGGGTACCTGTGGTGTAACGCTGCTAACATGTTGCAGCGGACTTGCTCGACGAGATCTGTAAGCAGAGAGAGCATGTTAAGAGTCATCAACTCTTTCTTGTGGTTTTCTGGGTACTGGAACACAAGCCCAAAGATCGCTTTGTTAGCCGTTGTGCAGATTGTTTTCTTTATCTACCAGATCGCAGTGAATGTAGTAGCAGCTTGGTGAGTTCAGCTGTTGAACTTAAGCTCGTTGAATACGTACACCAGCAATTTTTTAAGATTGAAAGACTCTGCAAGATTTAAATAAGAGTACAGACGATGGAAAAGTGCGTTCAATTTGTTAATTAGTGCACAGATTCTGGTGACGTTTAAGGGGTGAATGTTGGCTTCTTTCTGCACCTTTTTGACGACTTGTGCAGATTGTGAGTTACGGAGTAGCGGGGGATGTCTTCCAGTGGACGGTATCTCCGGATGAGCTCCGGGGTGCTTTGAGTTGTCCTCGGAGTACTCAACCTCGTTCCCAGAGGTTGAATGGGAAACAACAGCCACCTCGTTAGCGGCGGGTAAGAGACCTAGCCGTGGCTAGGCAAAGAACAGCCAATGAGTTCCCCCCAACAAGGGTTTTGTTTCTTTCGGTGACCTGTCATACAACGTTAGGCATAACAGTCACGCTCGGGCGTCACGCACTGTCACGCGTTCTCCAATTTTTTATGAAATAAGTATGTGTAATCAAATGCTGACGAGTGAAATTAGGAAATAATTTCACGCGCGTTTTGTCAAAATTCTATTTCGACAAAACACAAGTGAAATTATTTCCTAATTTCACAAGTATACCATTTGATTACCTATTAATATCATGGGTGACAAATTACGCTCACAATCGTCAGGGTTTTGACTTGTTTATCGCGTCGAGAACTCCAAGCATTGAAAAGTTTAAAGCACACAGATTGGCTAAAGTTCACATTTTTCTGAGCGAAATAATGAAAAACTCTTGTGGGAAGTTTTTACCACGCTTTGACGATTTCGTGTATTTGTAACCGACAGCAAAATACACCAGACCAGACCAGTACCAAAGCAAATCGCTTGGCAAAGGTTATCCGCCGGCGTTTTATCCGGCAAATTCACTGAATCGAGCTAGCACCACGTTGCTCCGTCGAGCAAGGCTCAGAAGGTTTCACAAATGCATTCAAAATACGCACAGAAAACTTGTTTTAACGAAAGAAAACTTCAGAAGCAAACTTGTATTTAAAACTGACCCTTATTTCATTCGAAGAAGTGCCCAAATCCACTGAATTACTTCTCTGAGTTCGCAGTCAATCACTCGATCAGCAACTGGCTCGCCGTTCAAAAACTTTCGCTGTCACACTATCACAAATATTCTCTTCTTTTTGACTCGCAGTTGATTTCTGAGAAGTTCAGTCAATTAAAAGTCAAAATTTACAGATTACCGTTTGAGTCCTCAATGAATTTTTCCAGAATAGCTTTAGTTCTACACAAAACATCTTCATCATTAACCTCGACGCCATCTTGGCGCTGAGCTATAGACCCGTTGCCATAGCAATTTTGTAATTTCACATGTGAAATTATAAATTAACGCTGAAATTTCGCGCCAAAATTAAGGAGTAATTTGTCATCCATGATATTAATTGAGAAACTTGTGGATGTTTTTTTTTCAAATTAACTTCTACTCGGCGGTCAGACTGGTAATTTTTGTTTTGAAATTCGTCTCGCACTTCCTCGCGAATCTGTTGTTTTATTTTTTCAAGATTAACTGGCTTTGGCTCAGGGTGTTTGTTCGGTTTCCGTGCGAAGTTAGATCGAACAGAGGTTTTTAGCTGGTGGTATTTTACCATTTCATTAATTATTATTTTGAACTCATCACCGGTGACCTTGTTGACATCAGAAGAGCTTTCGAGGCATGCTGTTGTTTGGCAACCGCAAGAGCGTGAATTTTTTCGTATTTTTTGACTTTATTTTCAACCTTTTTGTTGGCGGCGGTCATGCCAGTAGAAGCACAGCGGAAGGCAGCTGCTATACCTTCAAGAGGTGCCCCAACGGAGATGCCTATTCCAGTGAGAGACATTGCAACAGCTGCAGATGAAAGAGCAGCGGTGGCGGAGCCAAGCACATCTGCGGAATATTGAATCGCTCTTTGAGCTTTTTTATATTTTTTGGCCACAAGTCTGTAATGTTTAGCTTCCTTGGCAATGTCTTTTTCAATCTCAGTGATTTAGTAAGCCGAAATTCAGCTGCCAGTATTCTTGGATAAAGTGGCTGATAGTTTTCAGTTTGAATTTCTGTATTTTGATATTCAGGAGCGCTTGGGAAAGCATTGGCCGAACTCATGCCCAATATATTTACCAAAAATTTAATTGATTTCTAATTCAAATGGAAGCAGCGCGTCACGGAAGTTAAAAAGGTTACCGTCTTTGTCTTTCACAGAAAGTGTAACCACAGGTAGCCCAAGCGTAATATAAGAGTTAATTGTATGGGAAATCGATTTGAGAATTTCCATCGATAAAAAAGGTAAAGCTGCTTAACAAAGTCGATAATAATGTTACCTGGTGTTGTTTTTTGTCCTCCTGTTAAGGAAGGGTAGGGAAAAATCAAGGAATACTCCACTGGATTTCAGGAAGGAGAACTCAAGGCACTACTTTATGAGCTTGGCGAGACAAAATGTAAGTGCATGCCTTTTTTCGCGTGAATATTGGAGCCGTTTTCGAGGCAGGTTCGATGGCCGATCTGACTCCATTCTCCAACCTTGTCTTTCGCTTATACACTGTTAGGGTAGAACATCTAAAACCTCTCCAAAGTCGCTAAACTTTCACAGGAAGACAAAATACAACACCAGGTAACATTATTATCTGCTTTATTAAGCAGCTTTACCTTTTTAAGCTTATTTATTTATCGATGGAAATTCTCAGTTCGTTTTCCATACAAACTCTTAGATTACGCTTGGGGTACCTGTGGTGTAACGCTGCTAACATGTTGCAGCGGACTTGCTCGACGAGATCTGTAAGCAGAGAGAGCATGTTAAGAGTCATCAACTCTTTCTTGTGGTTTTCTGGGTACTGGAACACAAGCCCAAAGATCGCTTTGTTAGCCGTTGTGCAGATTGTTTTCTTTATCTACCAGATCGCAGTGAATGTAGTAGCAGCTTGGTGAGTTCAGCTGTTGAACTTAAGCTCGTTGAATACGTACACCAGCAATTTTTTAAGATTGAAAGACTCTGCAAGATTTTTATCGAAAGCTAAGCTATCGACTTCCGGCGTTTTTTCAAAGGCTAATGCACTTTAATGATTATATGTTGTAATTTTAAAGGTTTTTTTTTCAGTTAGGACTATTTTACTTTTTGTTAAGTAATCTGCTAGAGTATCAATGTTGTAGTTGCCAGGGGGAACAGGACCACTATCTAAGGAACCGCCATCGAAGGTTTCGTAGGACATGAAGCCGAGGCCTTTCAAATTATGCCTAGTATTGTAAAGTTAGCAAGAAAGAAGGCTGACAAACCGTGGTTTTGGAATGTGCTCATCAAAGTAAACTGTGCGTTCCTTCTTAGGGGCGTCGATTGTAAGCACAACCATTTTAGCTATACAAACAATATTTATATAAAAACATTTTTTATATAAAAGCGCAGCATGGATTTGATTATGAAACAGGTCATGGCAAAGCTGGTCCAGATATGGGTAAAGAAAAAAATGCCAAGGCCTTAGCAGACTTTAAATGGCGCTATCCACAAGCAGACATGTCAAAGTTTGTGACAAAGGCTATATACGATGACAAAGACTATACAGTGACAGCGAATGTCCTTTTTAAAGTGGGTCCTGATGGTGTTTTACAGAGCGTGTCAGGCTTAGACCCTAAAAACTGGAGCCATGAAAGCCGCTTTGGGTCTCCACAGACAGGCCCATTCAGCCGGCAGTTTTTCCTGGAAGTGGGCAATGAGTCGGTAATGTCCTGAATAAAGAACTAAAGGTCTACGTGACTATAACAGAGCTTTTAAAAACAGACTTCAGGAACATTTTCAAGGACACGAAGATTACGCACACAACGGAAACGGAGGCGCATAAGTGGCTGGCCTGCCCGAACATGAGCTACTGGCCACAGCAGCTGAACTTTGTCGTGTTGTGCGCAACAACTGGGTGTGGAGTTTTAAGTCAAATTTTTTTGACACTAACACAAGCACCACAATCTAAGCCCGCAACCATGGTCTTTTTATCTGTTTCACGTTTATTTCACGTTCAGGCGAATATTGTAAGCGTCTTGCCTGGAGACCCCACTTTTAGCCAGAATAACAGCCACTGCCACATTGCATCTTATAACAGGTTATGAAAATAGCTTGGGATCAATCCGATCAGCGATTTCCGCTACAAAAGCGGCGCAAACCACGTTCTAGGAAAGGTTTTTATCTATGTCGGAGGGTCGGCGCGTCGCCCACGTACCTAACATACCCTAGCAAGTATGGTAAATTCAGTGAGCGTGCATTATATCGACCATAACTTGGTTACCAATGATGGCATCAACCGTCAATAATGGCAACGACCGTTTACGAAAGGGAAATAGGCGACGGGGGCAGAGCGAGTTCTTGGTGCTGATGGAAGACGCCATAAGACAGCCTGACCTGTCGAAGAGCGTGCAAAGATATCAACGTGCTGTTGATGAGGCAAAGGTGCGTTTAGGACTTTGCAGCCCACCCTGGGGCCTGGTAAATGCCCTTGCGCATGCTTATCAACACAGCGAGCACGGTTGGTTACAACAATCAGCCCAAGCAAGCGACGCCCGATATAAAGCCCAGAGTAAACAACAGCATAAATGAAAGCACAAAAAAGGCCGCTGTCCGCCTCATTGACGGCAGGGTAAGTAAAGTAAACTCGCCAAACAGCCACCCATCCAATCTCATTCACAAGGAGGTAGTGAAGGCACAGGGTTTGGGAGAGCCTAGCAAACAAAAGGCTCCTGCTCCTTGACCAGACGCCCCCTTCGCACGATACGAATAAGATAATAGCCGCCGTTGCTGCCGTCGGCGTGGCTGGTTTGTTTGTGTGGCTAATACGTTAACGGTTGCTTTTGATGACTTTTTTAATCAAGAAGGCCACCGCAGAGAGGATGAGTAGCTAACTGTGCTCAGCCAGAAAGGAAATAGCATGCCCGGCAGCTTTGAAAATAAAGATCACGGTAGAGCCGATAAGGCCGGGCAGGAGGGAGGCTGTTTTTTCGCCAATTTCTTTCAGGTTATTTCCCAGACCCTTGCCCCACTGCTTTGATTGATTTTGTTAACACGCCGTAAACGGCGCCAATAACGGTGCCGGCAGCCAGGAAAACGGATAACGGGATAATGCCGTAACATTGAAGATCTCCCAAAGCTAAGCCTTTCTTGAACCTGTGTTGTAAGCCTTGCCAGCTGTTCTTCACTCTCTGCCACTCTAGCTTTTACTCTTCTTTTTGTTCTTTTAGTTCGTCAAGGGTCTTTGCGGTCGGTGTTAAGCCTTTCTTGAACAGCATTTCTTTCTCTTTCTTTGGCATAAATATCTTTTCTGAGTTTATCCACTTTTGCTTGTTCTCACTGCCGCTGTTTTTCAATTTTTGGAATGGCATTTAATTCTTTTTTGTTTTTGCGTTTTCTAAATCATTTTGAAGGTTTTCTTTAAGTCTTTGCACTTTGGGTTCACTTTCAAGATTTGAACCTAGTTCTTCTTCTATATTACCAATTTGAGATTGAACTTGGTCGATTCTCTTTCTCAAATGTTCCACTTCATCTTTTGTTCGTTGTCTTTCTACAGCAATTTTTCCGCCTTCTTCAGTTGTTTTCCCGTCAAATTATCTTCAGCTTTTGGCCCAAGAGCACTTTTGAAGTAATCTGTAAATTTTTTAAGAAAGCCTGAACCATCTTCCTTGAAAATCTCGGTCTCGCCGCCCCTTTTTCCAAAGGAGACCATTTTCTATTCTTCCCATTTTTATGCTAACTCCCAATTGAGTCTACTTTGCCAAAGTCCACTCTTGGGCGTAGCCTTGCACTAAAGTCTTTCGGTTTTTTAAAGTTTATCTTGTTTGTCCTCTTCATGTTAAGAGTCTCCTAAAAGAGGTAATGTATCAGTGAGAGAAGTTCCTGCTTGTCCGCCTTCCTTGCCGTACCTATCCCACATCATTTTATTTTGCTCAACCAGTGTTGTTGCGGTACCCGGCTCAAGTGGGCTTGTGCTGTCACTTTTGTCGTCGCCGTCATTTTTATCTTCCCGAGGATTAAGGTCAGGGTACTCTGTGTCAAATTCGCCACTTTCTATCATGTTGGTGTATATTTACTAAATATTTTTTAAGGCTTGAGTATAAATGGCCGAGCAAGCAAACCTCCGACTCACGCATCTTGAAAAGAATCTTGGCGCGATGAAGGCCGAGCGCACCGCGAAGCGCATCACCTTTGAACGCACTAAGGCCAACGCTGGTAAGTCTCGGTGCTCAAGCATAGTGAAAACGTGGTTATTGCTCCGGGCTCTATGGCCTTGCTTTTTGGGATTTCAGTTTCTATAGAAACGAAACCAGTATATGCTGTCCTGTTGTGTTCGTAAGTGCGTAAGTCCGTAAAGTGAGTGTATTTCGGAAAGCCGACGAAACGCCGAAGTTTCACTCGATGCTTCATCGATGATTCCGACGTTTCTTTATAATGGGCAATTTTCCTGGGAACGAGAATCGATATTTCTTGGAATTGCTCCTCGTCATAACCATTTCTGGCCAACGGATTTTTGAAGCAGTGCAAACGGATTGGAACCGCAAAGAAAAAATATAGGCCTGCAATGCGTACAGAACCGACGAAGTGTTGGTTCGTCTCGAAAAGAGCCGGAAAGTAAGCTTATATTGAAGCGGTATAAATTTCATTACATAACCCGCGCCTTCCAACACTTGTTTACTGAAAAAGTGTCTCAAACATAGGCCGTTTTACGGCAACAAGTAAAGCATCCGGCTGGACCACCGAATTCGACGACAACGAAATTGTCTTCGGGTTGACCTTGGCTCTGGCTCACAAGTCGTGAAAGGCTCGGATGCGTCGAAGCTTAACTTCAAGCTCACCAACATAAAGCTGCAGTGCGAGATGCTTCGCATCCCAGCCCTGGCCGAGAAAGCCTCCAACTCCCAGGCAAACGGGAAGGAGTTTGCCTACGACCATGTAATGCGGGAAAGAGGTTGTCACTTTTGCAAAAGGCAAGGACACGCGGCTGAACATCAGAGACAACTTGCAGCGCCGCTCCCTCAGAGCTATTCTCCTTCTCTTTGTCGAGCCTTGTACCGTCTGCACCCGGAAAAGTAATTCAATATCGACATCACCAAAATGAGTGTAACGGTGAACGGCGCGTACAGCAGGCCTTACCACAACGGCATCGAAGGCACTGGAAAAGCATGAACATGAAAACGTTCTGTACTCAGGACAAGTTCGGACTCTTGATCGATCTTCCCTCCGTAGCCGACAATTCCATGCAGAGCAGTGGCATCCGCCTCGTAAATACAAAGACGGCGTACACCTTGAGATTGAAAGGACTGCCTCGGGATCTGGCAACGCGAGCTGCTACATCTTTTTAATCAGTGTCTCGCAGATGAACACAATTGACAGACAGCTGCAGGGAGTAAAGTTTCAAGCAACAAGAACAATATCGAGCAACATAAACATGTGTGGTTTTGACAATTTAATTTTCAGTGTTTTAACTAAATTATATGGATCCTTGTTTGCTTGTCTTCATATGTGTTTGAGAAACTTAGAGAAACTGCTGAGGAACTTTCAAATCGTATGTGTTTGAGAAACTTAGACAAACTCCTGAGAAACTTTCAAAAAATAAAGTTTAACAATAAAAATCTATAGAAAATGCGCTCTAAAAGTTCGAGTTTTGTAAATGCTGGAAAATAGAAGCATCCCAAAATAGCTAAACCAGACGAAATAAATAAGTTAACCAAAAACGCAACTTTATCGTTTGTGCTTGGTCACGTTTTAGGATCAAGTTTACTGTTAGGGCATGGTAACAGTTGGGTCCAACTTTATGGTTTGCGCATGGCCACATTTAGTTATCAACTTTTTGGTCCGCGGATGGTGACATTTTAGGATCAGCTTAATGATTCGTACATCCACACATTTTGAGATCAACTTTATAGATGGAGGATGATAAAATTTGCCCTTTGATCCTCCCCAATATTTGCGCTCTCAGCTCATATCTCAAAGGAAAGCCATAAAGATTTTTCCTAAATGTGCTGACATAATTTCTAGTACCCTCTCCTACAGTTGAACTCTGTGTAAATTTGTCATTATGACTAGATAGTGGCCCTGTTTTGGCCCTTTTCCCTTCTGCCCTCGAGCAATACGCTAAAGAAACCACAAAAAACATGTTTAACTTAAATATATAGAACAGATTTATTTCACTAAACGAATAGTAAGTGTTGAAACGTTGTCTGAACTCGTATTATTTACAGTCCACGTAGGAAAATAAGTTGTGAAAAGATAATCTTTTCATAAAATATGCTAACTGTGAGAAATTAAAATCGATACTCACGAATTCTTTACTAAGGAAGCAAACGAAACTTAGGATTAGCTGTTCGAAATTCTAATTCAGTCGAGTATCCTACAAGATAGACTTTCCCTTTTCTGTAACATGTCACCCAAGAGAAGTTCATTCAATTAGCAGGTCAGTCAGTGAAGAGCACGTTGTAGAAATAAAGAACTCTCTTATGCTTTGTTTATCTCAATGTTGAAGGTGAAACCTATTATCAAACTACCAATAACCCACCTTGTAACAATCGTTAATTTTGAGATAACGTGTTTCTTTGAGTTCCAAACATTTTCCTTATGAAGTAAATCTGTTTCTTAGAACTAAATGTCAATACTATTGATCTAAGTTTCCTTTCTCGTTTATATTTGTCTTTAATGTTAAAAATGCTTTTGTTTTCCATTTTTTTTGTTATTGGTGATAATATTAATGCGACAAAGTATCTATGTAATCTATGCTTTATCACGTTTTATGCAATCTATGCTTGCCGTTGTGACCATTAAGGGGTCATTAGGTGGACGTTCCATACTAATGTTACACTTAAAGGTAACAAAATTTTGCAACATTTCGAAACCATTTTTTATAATTGTTCTTTTCTAAACCTTTTTTCTGTTAATCATTTTGAGATAATGTTTCTGTAAGCCATTTTAAAGTCTGATCATTTTGATTTCGAAGTTTAATAAACCAATTAGCAAACTTCTGAGAAGATTCCTTGCAATAGCCACTGATTTCAATTCGAGATAACGTGGCTGTGAGCCATTTAGAACTCCTAACTGGTAACAATCATTTATTTTGAGATAATTTCCCTGTGACATATTTAGTATTAGTTTTCTGTTTTTGACCTTTGTTTTATAAAGTAAATCTGGATGTAAGTCTCCTCTTTTTTAATATTTCTCTTCACTCTTTTGAATTATTTTCGTGTCCTATAGTTTTTGGAGAGCTTCTGTTCATCATGCGTAAACACTATCAAAGTAATCTATCCTTGCAGTTGGGATCATTACGAGGGCGTTCGATTCTTATGTTATGTGATGTATTCGCCTCGTTCTCAAGGCAACCTCGTTTTCACGTACCATGTGCTCGCGTAGTCAGCCATGTGAGTTCTAGTTGAATAAATATTGTTTGGTTCGTTTAACGATACGTTAACGTCCAAATACGCCACAGTGGCGACGAGGTAAACTGGAGAACGGCCAGCCGACGACAGAAAGCGGAAATTTATCTACGAATACAGCTGCTGAGCGAACGACGACCAGTCAAGCGCCTGAAACACGAAACGAAGCGAGCGATATGGCGGGCAGACCACCGTTCGATGGTTTCAACCCAGACTCGGAAGACATTGAAAGCTACCTCGAACGTTTGCAGGAATATTTCATTGCTTACGATATTAAGAGCGAGACGGAAACTGCTGCAAAACGAAGAGCGATTCTTCTAACATCCATTGGCAGTAATGTTTATCGAGTGTTGAAAGATTTATCCTACCCGGACGTCCCAAACACGAAGACTTTTGACCAGCTAGCAACGCTACTTCGCAGTCATTACAAGCCTACTCGCTTAAAAGTCGCGGAAAGATACAGGTTCCATTCTGCTAGCCAGCGACCGGGGCAATCCATTATCGATTTTGTCAGAGAGTTAAAACGCCTTGCGGGAACATGTGAATTCACAAATGAACAGTTGAACGATAGTCTACGTGATCGCTTTATCTGTGGTCTTCGTTCGGAGCAAATTAAACGGAAGCTACTGTCGACAAACTTCACATTTCAGGAGGCAGTGGATACTGCAATTGCCCAAGAAACAGCGCAAAAAGATGTCCGTGACCTTGGTTCAATTTCTCAGAGCGAGAATCCTTCGGCGAGCGTAAACAAGGTTAAACGCGACAATTTGTCGTCACGCAATCGCATTTCAGCGCCGGATCGACGTCACGGCAAAAATGACAAACAAACCCAGCCAACGGGGGTTAAGCAACGATGTTTTCGCTGTGGATTAACCAACCATTCTTCGGACAACTGCAAATACAAGAATTCAGAGTGTTCTCGTTGTCATAAAACGGGTCACTTGCAGTCTGAGTGTCGCAACACGAAGTCACCGCGCCAGAAGGCGGAGGGAAAACAACATGTCCGTCACGCTGATCAGGATTCAGAAGCAAAAGTGTCGGAGGAAACCGAAGATGAATTTTTCGGCTCGATTTTCAGTTTGGATGGCGTAAACCATACTGAGTCACGGAACTCAGGAATTTCGGCTCCGGCAGTCAAAGTTCCTGTTCGAATTGAAGATGTTGAATTTCAGATGGAAGTGGACACCGGAGCAGCCGCATCTATCCTCAGCTATGCAGACTACGAACGATATTTTAAATACCTGGCACTAAGGCCGGTGGAAAGATCGTTTCACGCCTATGCGGGCACACCGCTGGACATTGCAGGACAGATCCTGGTTGACGTAGAGCACAACGACCAACACGCAACGCTACCATGACTTGTTGTGCGCGCGGAGCGATACGCCCCTCCATTGCTCGGAAGATCCTGGATGAGAAAAATTCGCCTCGACTGGAGAAATCTCTTTTCACCTCCAAACGGTCAGTTCTCGGTTAAGCAGAATGAGGATGTACGGATCGAGCGCCTCAAGGAACAGTACGCTGAGATATTCAAGCCTAAGCTAGGAACTGTTAAGGGTGTCACGGCAAAACTTCACCTGAAAGAAAATGCAACGCCAGTATTTCAACGGGCACGCCCAGTACCCTACGCACTACGTTCTGCCGTTGAGGAGGAACTTAAGCGCATGGAAAGCCTGTAGAAGTGAGCGATTGGGCTACACCTATTGTTTGTGTTCCCAAGACCGACGGATCAGTGCGTATTTGTGGTGATTATAAAGGCACGGTTAATCCAGCAATCCAGACAGAGCAGTTCCCCATCCCGACATTGGAGGAGATTCGGGGAAAGGTGTCAGCATGGAAGAAATTCACGAAAATTGATCTGAGAAGTGCATATCAGCAACTGGTTTTGGACGAGGAGTCACAAAAACTGTGTACGATCAACACCCACAAAGGTCTTTTCCGATATACACGTTTGCCATTCGGAATTTCATCCAGTCCAGCTATTTGGCAGCGCTTTATTGAGCAAGTGCTTGCGGGACTTGACGGAACATGCGTGATCATGGATGATCTGCTGGTGGGAGGCACTAACGACGATGAACATCTGAAGAATTTAGAAGCGGTTTTCAAACAATTCCTCAAGTTTGGATTGAGAGTCAAACTTCCGAAGTGCGTGTTCATGGCACCATCCGTGATATACTTCGGATTGCGTTTCTCAGAAAGGGGACTTCAACCAACCGATGAAAAGGTTAAGGCCATAAAAGAGGCCCCCACTCCTCGAAACGTGACGGAATTACGCTCCTTCCTTGGAATGTTAGCAGCACTGACTAATTTCATTCCAAAGCTGTCAACCCTCGCTCACCCCCTGTACGAGCTTCTGGGAAACAAAGCGTGGAATTGGACGCCAAAGTGCGAACAAGCCTTCAGTAACGTGAAACTAACGCTATCTTCAGAGACTGTGCTTGCGCATTACAACCCCAGCCTTCCAGTGGAGTTATCAGTGGACGCCTCACCATACGGCTTGGGTGCTGTCATCATGCACGTGTATCCCAATGGCACACGACGCCCTATTGCCTATGCATCACGAACACTGAATGAACACGAGAAACGCTACGGTCAAATTGATAAGGAAGCATTGGCTATTATGTTCGGGCTAAAGCGGTTTCATTTATACCTGTATGGTCGACACTTTACAATTCTGACGGACCACAAGCCTCTAGAGCGAATCTTTGGCCCCAAGACAGCCATCCCTTCCTTGGCAGCCATGCGTCTACAGCGTTGGGCTATCATTCTGTCAGCCTTTGACTACAGCATCAGATTTATTCCTTCAAAGGAAAACGCAGTTGCTGACGCATTATCACGATTACCCCTGCCATCAACGCTAAGTGGCGAGAATGCTATTTTCAAGGTTGAAGAACGACTGATAGACTCGCTACCCATCACGCATAAGGAGATAAGTCACGCAACGCGAGTAGACCCTGTCCTATCAAAGGTGTTGGAATTTGTCAGGCACGGGTGGCCACAACATGTTGAAGATCTACGCCTGAAACCCTTTTTCAATCGTCGATTTGAATTGTCAGTTGAGCAAGATTGTCTATTATGGGGGTTACGAGTTATCATCCCTACCCGCTATCAGGAAGATATGCTGGAAGAATTGCACACAGATCACCCAGGCATTGTCCGGATGAAAGAGTTAGCACGCAGTTACCTATGGTGGCCGAATGTTGATCTAGAAATTGAGCAAACTGTGAGAAACTGTGCTAGTTGTCAGCAGGTTAGGAAACCACCAGCTGTAGCACCACTAGCGCCGTGGATGTGGCCAAGTAATCCCTGGCATCGAGTTCATGTCGATTACGCCGAAGATGAAAACGGGCATTATCTCATTATCGTTGATGCGCATTCCCGCTGGCCAGAGATCTTCTTTATGGCACGAAACACGTCAGCTAAGGCAACGATCACCATCTTACGAGAATTGTTTGCGAAATACGGATTGCCAGTTCACTGTGTTAGCGACAATGGTCCGCAATTTCGCAGTGAAGAATTCGCACATTTCTTAAAGATGAACGGTGTTAAACACATACGAGTAGCTCCCTATCATGCGGCAAGCAACGGTTTAGCCGAACGGATGGTTCAGTCCTTCAAGAACCACATGAAGACCTGCAAGGGCAGCAAGCTGTCGGTTCAGCAACGTATTGGCAACTTCTTGCTGACATACCGGTCAACCAAGCATCCTACCACTGGAAGAACCCCAGCTAGTCTGTTCCTCGGACGCGAGTTGCGAACGCGGTTAACTCTTCTTCGTCCAAGTACGGGGGAGAAGGTCATGGATTCGCAGGCAAAACAGAAAGCAGCACATGATGTGCACGTTAAATTTAGAGAGTTCTACCCAGGTGACAGAATTTTAGTAAAAGATCTTAGGAGAGAGAACACGTGGTGGCAAGGTTCTGTAGCGGAGCGTAGCGGACCGAAATCGTACGTGGTAGTGCTTGACGATGGGCGAGTTTGGAAACGACATCTGGATCACATAAGACGAGATAGTATGGACAGCGCGGTTCCTCAACCAAACGTCACAATGGAACCACAGGACAGTGTTTTGGATCATCGTTTGCACGTTCCTCTTGGTACAGATGTTCCATTACCACCACAAGTACCATCAGACATCCCAGTTATGGATCCAGTGCAATTGGGTACTCAAGTACCATCTGAAAAGGAAGAATCTGTTCCTGTTGTGGAGAAGTCGCCTACAGTTGATACCCGATCCTCCGAAGTGGGCCAGACTCCACTTCGTCCGTCTAGTAGAGTGCGCAAGGCACCGGACAGATTAATTGAGACAGTATGAAAATTGGAACACTGAACGTTACATTTGTTTTATTTCAGTTGTGTATAAGAGCTACCAGGAAATGAGTTTGAACTGCCAAATCTAGTCACTGACTTACTGTTACTAAGGTTTTCAGTCTCCGTGTAGTTATAGTACTAGACACTGGAGCCAAGTTTCAGATCCTGTTGTTCACATTAGTTTTTTGGGTATCACCTAGAAAGGGGGAGTTGTGATGTATTCGCCTCGTTCTCAAGGCAACCTCGTTTTCACGTACCATGTGCTCGCGTATTCAGCCATGTGAGTTCTAGTTGAATAAATATTGTTTGGTTCGTTTAGCTGTTCCTTTACCTGTTTCACGATACGTTAACGTCCAAATACGCCACATGTTACATCTTCAAGTCACAACATTTCCAATTTTCTATTGACCTTTCTTCTATTAATTAAATCTGTTTCTTAAAACTCGAAAGTCAATTACGGAATAATTATGTTTCTCGTTTTGTTTATTTGTATTTCTTCTTTTAAATTATCTTTCCGTCATTTTTCTAGCTTTTGGCAACAATAATTAAGCAGTTCTTTTATTTTCTTGACACTGAACTTCTCAGACTTCTGATGCACAGATTTTGGTATAGTAAAGAAAATACCCGGGAGAAATGTTGAGAGAAAAAAGCCAGTGTTCAAGATTTAAAAGGTTTATTAAGCATTCGGGAATAGCTAAACTAAGAAAGAAATAAAAAATTTAAAGAAAAAGCATGACCAACTCCATTTTCTCTTTAAAAGCAATAAGATTAACTATATGAAATTTTATGAAGAATCTAGCATTTCATACAAAAACTACAACCTCGTACCCAGGGTCCTCTCTCTTCCTCCCTCGAGAAAGTACCCTGGTCTCGGCTGGTCACGTGTCATCTTTAAGCAAACAGCTCCCCATCAGGGTGGACTCGCTTTTCTTCAAGAAGCGAAGGGAAAAGCGAATGCAAATCTTTTCAAACTGGCACGAAGACAGAGTCATGGAAGTCATTAGCTCACGTTTTTTCAAAGACAGGGACGCTGAAAAAATCTACAGTCTACTATCTGCGGCGTTTCAGAAGCACAAATAATGCAGATTTCCCTTCAACAAAATATTTTACGGTAGGCTCGATCTGTTTTGAATTTGCCGAAGGCGTTTGATAAGAAGCTGCTCATATTGCCCGAACAAAAATGTCACACACTCATTTGTTTGCTATATATTTTATTTATTGGCCTAATAATGCAAGTAAAATTCTGATAATAAAATCCCTTGCTGCACTGGTGTATTTTTATCTGCAAGCTTCAATGGAATGGTATAATCCTGCAGACCAAAGTACAACCTTCTAGTCAACAAAGCTCTTAATTATAAATGTTATTTAGTTTAGCACTTTTTTTGTTTTGTCATGTTACTGTTTTGTGGTGAAAAAAGTCAGGTTTTTTTTCGGTCAATCGGCGGTGTGAGCGCAATTTCGTCTACTCGACAGGAATAAAACAAATTACCTTCAAATTCTTACAAGAACGGTGGTTTCAGTCGGTTGGCGCGGCGACTTTAACCTGATTTAGCATCGCGCCCAGATCGTGCCGTTTGTCTGTCTTGTGTACGGTTGCCAAAAATTCTGCTGCTCCTTGGGGGTGTCAAAAATAAATTAGTCCTTCCTAATCCTTAACACTCCATTTCATTTCGAGCTCCGTAAAGCATAAAGCCGACGGCTGTCCTTGTTGTAAATTTGTTTTGTTGTGACTCGTGCCGGCTTCCGTTGACTATGGCGATAGTTAGCGACAGTGTTTTGAAATTTAGAGACTTGTAGACGTGTTTTTCTGAGTCGAAAATAACATGGACCGCTTCGATGTCGAACGCTCGTATGTAATGAAGAAATACTTGTCTATAAAAGGAGTTCTTATCACCACAAATATTCCTGAAAAAGCTTACATCACACCTCCGGTACTTTCCACCATTCTGACACTAGTGACAATCTACACTTTGCTACCCCTCCCCTGTAGCACATTTTTCTTAGGACCCAGATTTTGGGTGCCACGTGACTAGCCGAAACCAGGGTACTTTCTCGAGGGTGGAGGAGAGAGGACCCTGGGAACGAGTTTGACAAAAACTAATACAAAACGAGATTGGAAAATAATCGATCTGCACTTGCAGAGATTTTGTTACGTATTGCACACATTTCAACTTAAAGAAACTTCACATTTTCTTTGACTGAAACAAGAAATTAAATTGTTAATACAAAGACATAAACATTTTCCACAAAATATCAAAAATGTTTTAAAATAACAAGAAAAGATATTAAGAGATATTGGTGCTTTCCAAGCGCATGTGCCATGTTTTGCATTCTATAAAGTTGTTGTTAGCCTAAATAATTTGTTCAATCCAAATCATTTTCAAGGCAAGATAAATGTCAGGCTTTATAAGCCCAATTTTTAGGCTACCTTGAAACAATGCTGTATTGACCAGCAAAAGTTACGCCATGTCAACAATAACTTTAAACCTTATAAAGCCTGATTAATTTAACGTTTTACTTAGCTAACCTAACAAATTCGACATTAGACGTTTGTTATGTAAGTTCAACGTCTCAGTTCACTAAATCAGGCTAGAGTTAAGCCTGAATAACGATTTATCACAACACACATTTTCGCGCAAGCCAGAACTAACCATAGATTGATCATGAGAAACCTTTCGCTCAGAATAAACGCGTTTTTACAAAATTTCACAATTGTCGGATTTAATACTATAAGTAAAAATTATATTACTCACCCTATATTACCCAAAAGTGAGCCCGGATTCTTACTAAAACATCAACATCACGTATGACTATATTGTTTGTGACCTCTTATAAATACTTCAGGACTAAAACCGCCCTCTCGTCAACTTACCAGCATATACACTTACGTAATCTTGAACAAGCAATTCAATCATATTTTAAAACCTTTTCTCCCACATCTAAAAATCTTCAAATACTTCACGCGCTCAATAACACAAATATGACATTTTTTTGCTCTTTTTTCCCTCCTCCACGCTCAATACATTAATTTTCTCCCCGTTGTTATAAACTCGACTTACTTGCACCATAAACGTGTTCCTACTGTATTACTCGTTAACTATTGTTTACTGCTGACAGAAGAAAATAGCGCATTACATTCATATTTCTTCCTTCTAAGAATGTTTAACACAAGAATTCGCTATTTGTCCCATAACGCATCGTGTCGTTATGACGACACGAGCGTAAAAACGTTTGATTTTCTTGCCTGCGTACACACACGCATGTAATTTTTGCCGACACTTCAGCTGTGTTTATTAGGATGGCTTGATGGGAAGTTGCGCGGCCTTGCGAACAAAATTACAAAAATTATACGAATCTGGAGCAAAGAATCAGTTAAACAATTTTAAAAAAGCAAACCAACATTCAAAAACAACATTTACCGTACTGTAGTGTTTTTCCAGGTCTTATAAAATCAATTTAAAGACCACGGTTCGGTTTAAATTTTTGAGCAAACTTTAGGTTGTCTCTTGCAAATCGAAGGAATCTCAAGACGAAACGGTTTTCCCTCCCTTTAAACACCTCCATGTCCTCTGAAGGTCAGTTATTTTGCGAGTCAGTCGCCTGTAGTTTGATTTCGCGAAAACAGTCCTGCGTTTAACTGCAAGCAAGTTGCCTGTAGTTTGATTTCCTGAGAACAGTCCTGCGTTTTCTTAGCGAGTCAGTTGCTTGTAGTTTGATTTTGCAAAACCAGTTACAATCCTACTCAGATACGGACTTCCCTGCGAAAATCCTAGCGAGTGACGGTATTGCCGGTTGTAATGCAGCAAAGCAGTGGCCTCCAAACTCCTTTCAGCACTTTATTTGTAGCCATGGTACGTTTTCCAATCATAGCGTTACCAAAGTGGTTACGAAAGTGGTTACAGAAGCGGTTACGGAAGTCTGCTAAACAGTTTTACCTACATAGTGTCTGCTATGCGCATGCGCGCAGCAGGCAAAAATTAGATCACACTCTCAATTAAAGTGGATTTTATGGCAATCAGGGTTATAATAGCAACACAATGACGGCATTGTTATTTTTTCATGTAGTTGGTTTTGTAGAGTTCTGGAGTTTTTTTTTTCACTAGGGCGTTTTGGAGAAACCTGCGGGAGAAGTTTTTAGTTTCAAAAATTAAAGGGATTTATTGGAGCTGGTCTATGTTATTTTCGCCGGACTTGAAGGAAATATGTTTCTAGCTTGTGTTCTTCTAATATCAGTAAACGTCCGAGAAAAGTTGGTTGAGAACGTCTTAATTGATTTCTAATAACATGAACATAAACAAGAAAACCTGCGGCTTACCAGAGACGGGCCCCGGGGTTATACAGTTGTGGGCACCTAGATTCCAGATTCCGGTATTTTTTCTATTGGGTATCAAAGATATAACGTTTTGCGTGATCTGTTTTAAAAATTGCAAAAAAACCAAAGCAAACAAACAACAACAACAACAACAACATAAAACTAATCGCCAAAATGAAAACCCGCAGCAAAAATTTGTACCAAGCCCTGGATGCTAGAATTAAACCTTTGAATTCTCTTCCAGCCCTTGCACTTTTATCAGTACTTTGCATTACAGTAATAAATGCATGCGTTTTTTTTAAATTGCGTTACCTGTATCCTCGCTTGACTACTTGTCGAACGTTGATCTCGAGCCAAACGCCCGGGGTTAAAGGTTTCTATAGTAAATCAAGTCTGAGACATCAGTTATACAAGATGAAGTTGTTTTCACCGCTAAATGTTTTGATTCGACAAAATTAACCTGATGTAGATTCTAGCATTTCACCCTACCTTATAAGAGCTGATTTCAAATGCACGAATTGGCACGTTCTGTGCGAGGACAGTGACAAATGTTTCAAATGCACGGTCATAGAAAACAAACTCATAGTTATAGGTCTTTCCAGTTTTATCCAAAAAAAAAAAAGGCTACAAAAAGCCTCAGCACACGCCGGGCCAGCATGAGGCCTGAAGCGGCACTCTAGGAATAACTTTTGTGTTTTTAAACCAGTGAAGCTCAAACCTTGCAACATAACAGACTTTTCAATTGCAAACAATCGTATGATTTTTGTTTTCCGATTTTAATGGGTTTTGGCGGGAAAATGACGTCATACAGATGACGTCAAAATTTTATTTTCACCGTATGACTAAACTAGTACACGATTTGGAAAGAATATGTTGAGACAAATTCAAATGTGAAAAATAATTTAAAAAGCTTTATCGGTTCAAAAGATATTGCATTTTGAAATTTGCCAAAGTTCGAAATGTAGTAACAAAATGGCGGAAAATTCAAAATTCAGATTGTCGTATCTTTTAAACCGATAAAGCTTTTTCAATTATTTTTCAAATTTGAATTCGTCTCATCATATCCTTTTGAAATCGCGCAATAAGTCAGTCATCAGGTGAATATAAAATTTTGACGTCATTTGTATGACGTCATTTTCCCGCCAAAAACCGTTAAAATCGAAAAACAAAAATCATACGATTGTTTGCAATTAAGAATTCTGTTACGTTGCAAAGTTTAAGCTCCACTGGATTAAAAACACAAAAGTTATTCCTAGAGTGCCGCTTCACGCCTAATGCTGGCCCGGCGTGGCAACTCCAAGGTCAAATGTCTACGCCCCATTTATCAATTGCTGACATTCGGATAAACCTGCTCTGCGAGGAAAATGTTATATTCTGTCCTGGAACAACTAATTCTTTCCTTTAAAAATGGAGGAGTAACCAGGATGAAACATTAAAATTTAAAAACATTCTCTGGTTAGAAAGATTTAAAACGGTAAGCTTTCGGCTACCAGTCTGTAGCCAGTCTGTACACTAAAATAGAAAGCGAAAATTACAAATATAAGCAATAAATATGCGAAAAAAACTAACAAACAGTAAAGATATGCAGAAAAATGTGTGAAAGCTGCAAGTGAATTAAAAAACTGATGAATAGTCATAAAAGAATGGATTATTGCCTAGGCAACGGTTTCGAGTTATTGTCGGCATTGATGGTTTTCGCAGTATGCCAGGATTCCAAAGTCTTACGGACACGATAATTGCCCTTGTCAATTACGCGTGCATTAGGTGGTTGTTTGGCCAAGCGTGGTTAGCAACATTTGAGCCTTTTTCATAGTTTTTAAGATTTCTTTTAAGTTCTTTCTTTTGATTTTGAAAGCATCTGCCAGTCTCTCCTATGTAGTTCCAGGAGCAGTCTGAATATGGAATTTTGTAGACTACGTTTGTTTGGAGATCCATGGGCTGTCTAAATTTTGGCGACGGGAATTCTTGTTGGAGAATTTTAAAGGGTTTTTGCTGACCACTCGGATTTCGTTGTTATGGAGTAATCTCATGAGTGGCTCAGTTAGCCCTTGATGTAAGGAAGACAAGCGAGACCACGGTATACGTCTGGTGGATCGGCCCCTTTGAAAAACATAGAAACTAGTTCTTCAGGTGGAGGGACTGTTTGTCAGGGTGCCTTCTTGTTTAAGGTGTTGGAGATAACAGTTGAGGAATAACCATTGATTTTTAACGCGTCAGTGACGTGGATGATCTCTTGGGTTTTGCCTTCGTTAGTACTATTGAGGTTAGCTGACCGGTATAGGAGAGTCGAGGCCGTGCTGACTTTGTGTTTCATTTCATGATGAGAGGAAAAATCTAAATATCGGTCTGTATGTGTTGGTTTCCGGTCCACATCAATAATGATAACGCCATTCTTTCTAGTGACCAATGCGTCTAAAAAGGCGATTTGACTATTGTTTTCAACTTTGATGCTGAATGAAATTTTGGGATCAATGGAATTTAAGATGTCATGAAAGGTAGTGAGGGCGTCTTCTTTGATGATTACGAAACTGTCATCAACTTATCGCTTCCAAATTCTTGGTGGGATTGTGGAATTACTGATGGTTAACTCTTCAATCACTTTCAAGCAAAGGTTAGCCACAACAGGGCTGACGGGGCTTCCCATTGCACAACCGTGGATCTGTTTATGTATATGGCCTTTTTAGGCGAAATAATTATTTGAGAGGATGAGCTCCAACAGAGAGGTAATGACATCAGCGGTGAGATTTGTCCTTGAGTTTAATGAATTGTCATCATTAAATTTGTTACGGATGTATTCGCACGCTTTCTTAACTGGGATGGTTGTGAAGAGCGACACAACGTCGAATGACACCATAACTTCGTCATCTAAGATTTCCATATCGGCGACTTCCTTTTTTGCAAATTGTGAAGAATTAAGCACAGAATAACCGTTGCGGCTCTGAATCGGTGCTAGGATATCAGTAAGAAACTTGGATATATTGTAAAAGGCGGAGCCAATGCTAAAAATAATCGGTCAAAGAAGGAAACTAGGTTTAAGATGTTTGGGGGAGCCACAAATGGCAGTTGGAGATGCGTCAGTAGAGTGGAGTTTGCGATAAGTTGAACCATCAATCTTATTTTGTTTCTTGAGATTGAGGCGCCGACTGTTCAGTTCCGCTTTAATTTTTGCGAAGGGAGACTTATGAGCTAATTGATAGGTGTCTCGGTCGTTGAGTAGAGACTCCATGTTTTCGTCGTAGTCGGTTCTGTCCATGACAACAAAACAATTTCCTTTATCGGCTTTGGTAATTACACTGTCACGGTCTTCCTTCAGAGTTTTAGTGCTTCACGTTCTGCTTTGGTGATGTTGCCGTGTGGTGGTGGTCGAGCTCTGTGGATGAGGGGCGCAGTGGTGGTTCGTATGGCGTCCTTAGAGTCATCGGGGAGATAGACGATAGTTGCTTCGACCTCAGAGACGATATCTTTAACTGGTGTGGTGTGGTGTGATGTGGTGTTGGGGCAAACTTCGGGCCTTTCTCCAGGAGACAACGTTCAGTGGGAAAGAGCAGTTTTTGTGACAAATTGATTACCTTCCTTATTAATAGAAGTAGATTTGCAAATTTGTTCGCGCGTCTTGCCTCAATACTGGTGCGGACAGATTGGGATCTTTTTCTGAGGAATTGCAGTAAAGTTGATGAGATGTCCTCCGTGACTAAAGTTGAAAATTTTTGTTTAGTTTCCTCCAGTGTTCCATTCAGCCTTCGGATTTGGTTGTGGCAAATAGAGATCCTTGCTCTCATGCAATGCTTACTGGCCAGTTTGAAAATGGGATGGTAGCCAGGTGGTGTGAACCTCAGTGACTTTGGAATCCAATGATTTTTCAATTGCATCCAATGATTTTCAATTTCCAAAGTGTAAATGGCGATGCTGAACTACAAGTTTGTAAGTGATCTTTTCCATAATTCGTGCTAGTTTGAGGGCCCCCAGCCCAGCTTCGAGGCGGATACGTTTGAAAATGGAGGAGTAACCAAGATGAAACATATGAAGAATTTAAAAATGTTTTCTGGTTAAAAAGACTGAAAACGGTAAGCTTTCGGCTACCAGTCTGTAGCCAGTCTGTACACTAAAATAGAAAGCGAAACTTACAAATATAAGCAATAAATGTACGAAAAACTAACAAACAGTAAAAATATGCAGTAAAAAATTTGTGAAAGCTGAAAGTGAAATAAAAAATGATGAATAGTTATGAAAGAATGGAATATTGCCTAGGCAACGGTTTTGAGTTATTGTCGGCATTGATGGTTTTAGCAGTATGCCAGGATTCCAAAGTCTTACGGACAAGATAATTGCCCTTGTCAATAATACGCGTGCATTTTCAAATTCAATTAGGTGGTTGTTTGACCAAGCGTGGTTAGCAATATTTGAGCCTTTGCATAGTTTTTAAGATTTCTTTTGTGCTCTTTCTTTCGAGTTTGGAAGCATCTGCCAGTCTCTCCTATGTAGTTCCAGGAGCAGTAAGGAGCAGTAATAACCTCAGTTACTTCACGCTACAGAAACCGGAACAAGCTTGGGCCGTGTTGGCCTCCTTGGCTCGTGTGCGTCTTAACTGTGATTGGCCAAGTCTCCGCACAGAGCATTTGGTGGCAACGGTTTTAGTAGTCTAGAACCAGAGTTGTGATTGGCTAAAGGTCGGGGAGGATGCAGTTTAGTCTTTAGCAGCCTAGGAAAAGCATGTGCTTCGCCCGGGTAAGGATGTGGATTCGTTTGTTCTTCGTTTAAAGAAACAAGGTAAACACCGTGGATATGATCCGGAAGAACTGGACGCCGCGGTAAGGGGTGAATTGCTTGAGAATATCTCTTTGCAAGAGTTGCGGACAAAACTTTTTGAGGTGTCGAACATTCAACTTCAGGAAGTTGTCACAAGGGCCAGAGCATGGGAGATGGCAAGACGTTAGGCAGCGAACATTGCAGGATCGGCGGTAGGGCCAGAGTCAGGCGCCATAAATGCTCTCGAGGTAGTAGGAAAAAGACGTCTTGGAGCTCGTGGTTATCGTGGCTATCGTAGATGTGGGGGCAAACACAGAAAAGGAGGTTTAAAAGGGCGCGATAGGATTGGTTGGCAAAAGCAAGAAGGAAATGGTTCGCGGTATAACGCTTTGGAAGACCGGAACACTTCGCGCGTGATAAAAATGTGTGTGGCTCGATCGTGGACTGCAAACACTTAGTCATGAGTGGACCAGACTCTAGAAAGTTGTAATGCCTATGAAAAACTAAAAGACTTAGACGAAAAAAAAACTGGCTTAGATAGGCAATAGCTGCTTAATATTTTCGCCATTTTCTTTTTACTCGACATAAGTAATAAAGAATTTGCCTTGGACGCATGTTGCAGAGACAGTGCGCATGCCGGTGTACACTAGGAACATGTTGCGGGGACATGTAGCGGGGACAAGTTGCAGCGACGGTTTTACTCGTTTGACATTCCCTATATGGCTTATGGGATAGCCAATGGCGAGGTTTTATTGGTTCTCGCTATTTTGTAGCGGGGACAAAATTCTGTCCCCGCAAAAGAACTTTTTCGCGAAAATGGGGGTATCATACGAGGAAAACTGTCGCTGTAACAGTTCCCGACAACATTTCCCCTAGTGTGTGCTTGCCTTTAAAGTAGACCGCAGAAGATGAAACTGCTTGTATCTATTTTAATTATATATTATATAACGTCAAGGTACTTTTATCTTTAACAGCAATCTGCAGACACGGATGCAATAACGGTGGCAGATGTGTACGTCCCGAAGAATGCGACTGTTCCTATGGATGGACCGGATCCACGTGCAGTGAGCGTAAGTGAAGAACCAGGAATCCGTTTCTCGAAGTCCCGGTAACTTTTCGGGCCCGGAGCAAAAATTTAAAATCAAATTCTATAGAACGTGGGCGTATTTTTTAGCCCGCAAATCAGCCAGACTTGTTTTATCAACTTAGACTTTTATTGCTCAGCTCAGGAACACAATTATGACTTATGGGATAGCCAATGGCGAGTTTTTATTGGTTCTCGCTATTTTGTGGCGGGGACAAAATTCTGTCCCCGCAACAGAACTTTTTCGCGATAATGGGGATATCACACGAGGAAAACTGTCACTGTAACAGTTCCCGACAACATTTTCCCTAGTGTGTGCTTGCCTTTAAAGTAGACCGCAGAAGATGAAACTGTTTGTATCTATTTTAATTATATATTATATAACGTCAAGGTACTTTTATCTTTAACAGCAATCTGCAGACAAGGATGCAATAACGGTGGCACATGTGTACGTCCCAACGAATGCGTCTGTTCCTCTGGATGGACCGGATCCCAGTGCAGTGAGGGTAAGTGAAGAACCAGGAATCCGTTTCTCGAAGTCCCGGTAACTTTTCGGGCCCGCAAATCAGCCAGACTTGTTTTATCAACTTAGACTTTTATTGCTCAGCTTTCAAAACCAGCAAAATTTGAGTCTATTGCAAACATTGCGCACATAAAATAGCTTTCCGGGCCCGAAAAGTTATCAGGAATCCGTTTCTCGAAGTCTCGGTAACTTTTCGGGCCCGGAGCAAAAATTTAAAATCAAATTCTATAGAACGTGGGCGTATTTTTTAGCCTGCAAATCAGCCAGACTTGTTTTATCAACTTAGACTTTTATTGCTCAGCTCAGGGACACAATTATGACTTATGGGATAGCCAATGGCGAGGTTTTATTGGTTCTCGCTATTTTGTAGCGGGGACAAAATTCTGTCCCCGCAACAGAACTTTTTCGCGAAAATGGGGGTATCACACGAGGAAAACTGTCGCTGGAACAGTTCCCCTACAACATTTCCCCTAGTGTGTGCTTGCCTTTAAAGTAGACCGCAGAAGATGAAACTGTTTGTATCTATTTTAATTATATATTATATAAAGGTCAAGGTACTTTTATCTTTAACAGCAATCTGTAGACACGGATGCAATAACGGTGGCAGATGTGTACGTCCCAACGAATGCGACTGTTCTTATGAATGGACCGGATCCACGTGCAGTGAGCGTAAGTGAAGAACCAGGAATCCGTTTCTCGAAGTCTCGGTAACTTTTCGGGCCCGGAGTAAAAATTTAAAATCAAATTCTATAGAACGTGGGCGTATTTTTTAGCCCGCAAATCAGCCAGACTTGTTTTATCAACTTAGACTTTTATTGCTCAGCTCAGGAACACAATTATGACTTATGGGATAGCCAATGGCGAGTTTTTATTGGTTCTCGCTATTTTGTCGCGGGGACAAAATTCTGTCCCCGCAAAAGAACTTTTTCGCGATAATGGGGATATCACACGAGGAAAACTGTCGCTGTAACAGTTCCCGACAAGATTTTCCCTAGTGTGTGCTTGCCTTTAAAGTAGACCGCAGAAGATGAAACTGTTTGTATCTATTTTAATTATATATTATATAACGTCAAGGTACTTTTATCTTTAACAGCAATCTGCAGTCAAGGATGCAATAACAGTGGCAGATGTGTACGTCCCAACGAATGCGACTGTTCCTATGGATGGACCGGATCCACGTGCAGTGAGCGTAAGTGAAGAACCCGGAATCCGTTTCTCGAAGTCTCGGTAACTTTTCGGGCCCGGAGCAAAAATTTAAAATCAAATTCTATAGAACGTGGGCGTATTTTTTAGCCTGCAAATCAGCCAGACTTGTTTTATCCACTTAGACTTTTATTGCTCAGCTCAGGGACACAATTATGACTTATGGGATAGCCAATGGGGAGTTTTTATTGGTTCTCGCTATTTTGTAGCGGGGACAAAATTCTGTCCCCGCAACAGAACTTTTTCGCGATAATGGGGATATCACACGAGGAAAACTGTCGCTGTAACAGTTCCCGCAGAAGATGAAACTGTTTGTATCTATTTTAATTATAACGTCAAGGTACTTTTATCTTTAACAGCAATCTGCAGACAAAGATGCGATAACGGTGGCAGATGTGTACGTCCTAACGAATGCGACTGTTCCTCTGGATGGACCGGATCTAGGTGCAGTGAGGGTAAGTGAAGAACCAGGAATCCGTTTTTCGAAGTCCCGGTAACTTTTCGGGCCCAGAGCAAAAATTTAAAATCCAATTCTATAGAACATGGGCGTAGTTCTTAGCCCGCAAATCAGCCTGACTTGTTTTATCAACTTAGACTTTTATTGCTCAGCTTTCAAAACCAGCAAAATTTGAGTCTATTGCAAACATTGCGCACATAAAATAGCTTTCCGGGCCCGAAAAGTTATCGGAACTTTCGAGAAACAGGATCCATGCCCTTATTTACCAATCTTGTTTCGTGTTTACTACAGTTGTTCACCATGCGTTTCTCATATATAGTTGAATTTGATTCTTACATGGATTAATTTATTTAATTAGTCATTAATTAGTCAGTTACCATGGACTTATTAGATAAATTTGCCATCAAGGACGACCTACTTTATGTACAGCTTAAAAGTTTTGAAATTTAGACGTAAATGGTCTGTCTACGTAACCTATGAAAAAGAAATGACAATTACGCGGTAAGGGATGAATTGCTTGAAAATATCTCTTTGCAAGAGTTGCGGACAAAACGTTTTGAGGTGTCGAACATTCAACTTCAGGAAGTTGTCACAAGGACCAGAGCATGGGAGATGGCAAGACGTTAGGCAGCGAACATTGCAGGGTCGGCGGTAGGGCCAGAGTCAGGCGCCATAAATGCTCTCAAGGTAGTAGGAAAAAGAAGTCTTGGAGCTCGTGGTTATCGTGGCTATCGTAGATGTGGGGGCAAACACGGAAACGGAGGTTTAAAAGGGCGCGATAGGATTGGTTGGCAAAAGCAAGAAGGAAATGGTTCCCGGTGTAACGCTTTGGAAGACCGGAACACTTCGCGCGTGATAAAAATGTGTGTGGGGTGATCGTGGACTGCAAACACTTAGTCATGAGTGGACCAGACTCTAGAAAGTTCTAATGCCTATGAAAAACTAAAAGAGTTAGACGAAAAAAAAACTGGCTTAGATAGGCAATAGCTGCTTAATATTTTCGCCATTTTCTTTTTACTCGACATAAGTAATAAAGAATTTGCCTTGGACGCATGTTGCAGCGACAGTGCGCATGCCGGTGCACACTAGGAACATGTTGCGGGCACATGTAGCAGGGACAAGTTGCAGCGACAGTTTTACTCGTGTGACATTCCCTATATGACTTATGGGATAGCCAATGGCGAGGTTTTATTGGTTCTCGCTATTTTGTAGCGGGGACAAAATTCTGTCCCCGCAAAAGAACTTTTTCGCGAAAATGGGGGTATCACACGAGGAAAACTGTCGCTGTAACAGTTCCCGACAACATTTCCTCTAGTGTGTGCTTGCCTTTAAAGTAGACCGCAGAAGATGAAACTGCTTGTATCTATTTTAATTATATATTATATAACGTCAAGGTACTTTTATCTTTAACAGCAATCTGCAGTCAAGGATGCAATAACGGTGGCAGATGTGTACGTCCTAACGAATGCGACTGTTCCTATGGATGGACCGGATCTAGGTGCAGTGAGGGTAAGTGAAGAACCAGGAATCCGTTTCTCGAAGTCTCGGTAACTTTTCGGGCCCGGAGCAAAAATTTAAAATCAAATTCTATAGAACGTGGGCGTATTTTTTAGCCTGCAAATCAGCCAGACTTGTTTTATCAACTTAGACTTTTATTGCTCAGCTCAGGGACACAATTATGACTTATGGGATAGCCAATGGGGAGTTTTTATTGGTTCTCGCTATTTTGTAGCGGGGACAAAATTCTGTCCCCGCAACAGAACTTTTTCGCGATAATGGGAATATCACACGAGGAAAACTGTCGCTGTAACAGTTCCCGACAACATTTTCCCTAGTGTGTGCTTGCCTTTAAAGTAGACCGCAGAAGATGAAACTGTTTGTATCTATTTTAATTATATATTATATAACGTCAAGGTACTTTTATCTTTAACAGCAATCTGCAGACAAGGATGCAATAACGGTGGCACATGTGTACGTCCCAACGGATGCGTCTGTTCCTCTGGATGGACCGGATCCCAGTGCAGTGAGGGTAAGTGAAGAACCAGGAATCCGTTTCTCGAAGTCCCGGTAACTTTTCGGGCCCAGAGCAAAAATTTAAAATCCAATTCTATAGAACGTGGGCGTAGTTCTTAGCCCGCAAATCAGCCTGACTTGTTTTATCAACTTAGACTTTTATTGCTCAGCTTTCAAAACCAGCAAAATTTGAGTCTATTGCAAACATTGCGCACATAAAATAGCTTTCCGGGCCCGAAAAGTTATCGGAACTTTCGAGAAACAGGATC
This sequence comes from Siderastrea radians, assembly GCA_964017195.1. Lineage (NCBI taxonomy): Eukaryota > Metazoa > Cnidaria > Anthozoa > Scleractinia > Rhizangiidae > Siderastrea > Siderastrea radians. Next base: position 3,368,462 of record OZ024894.1, on the reverse strand, counting down.
CATGCCCTTATTTACCAATCTTGTTTCGTGTTTACTACAGTTGCTCACCATGCGTTTCTCATATATAGTTGAATTTGATTCTTACTTGGATTAATTTATTTAATTAGTCATTAATTAGTCAGTTACCATGGACTTATTAGATAAATTTGCCATCAAGGACGACCTACTTTATGTACAGCTTAAAAGTATCTTGAAATTTAGACGTAAATGGTCTGTCTACGTAACCTATTAAAAAGAAATGACAATTACATAATACGAACCCGCATTATGTCAAGATTATTTGTCTTAGTTACTGTATGTCTATTTGACTCAACGGCGCTTAATTTGAAATTCAATTCTTATTGCGTAGATATAGACGAATGCGACTCAAAAAATGGAGGCTGTGAACAGATCTGTGTCAACTTGAAAGGAAAACCGAACGCTTGCATGTGCAAAAGAGGTTACACAAAACACCCTGAATACAGTACGAGATGCATAGGTAAGGGTGACATTGTCATGACATTACTTTGAAACGTCTGAGTGTATGGCCTAGGCATGATGCTGTCCTTACGGGTTAAGACATTAACTTCTGCTATCCTCAGTAGCTACTGCTGTCTGCAGTTAGTTATATATATATATATATATATATATATGTTATCACAAATGAAGACAAGCATTAAACTTTTTTCACACACCTATATTTCGACGCCTTTTAGGCGTCTTCTTCAGGGTGAATAACCGTTGCCCTGCACGCGCCATACTATAAAAACAAGTTTCAAATGGAGCATCCACGCGCGCGCGCTACAACAAATCGTTAACTACCCTGCACGCGCGCGCCCACTAACTTTGCATAAATCTACGTACGCCTTGAGCGCCTATTTTGTACAAAGAAAAAATCATTGTCATTCAATCCATTCGGATCTAGTGTGTTAAGTTTATAGGCCCATTGACCCTCTTTCTCGCGCAACTGTTGTTCTCCATTCACCCGGTCTATCAATTGGATCTTAACGTCACTCAGTCCATTATGTCCCTCACCACAAAAATGTCTGTACAATAGATCATCGGCCCTTTTCTCTGCCTGCGTCAACATTCCGTGTCGCCTAATCCTAGACTTATGGTTATTAAACCTCAGTCTAAATTTCGTAGTTGTGGAGCCCACATATTGCAACGAACATTTCTTACATGTAATTAAGTACACTACATAACTAGAATTACAGTTAAGGTTGTAATTGATCGAATAACTTTTATCGTCATGTGAACTCTTGAACCGACTGTTCCCATCCATGTATTTGCAAACTTCACATCTCCTCGACGAACATTTCACTGTCCCTAATACCAAATCCCTTGGTTTACGACTTTCCACCTTTGCACGTACCAAATAGTCCCCCAAGCTCTTTGGTTTTCTAAAAGCCACAAATGGAACATTCTTGATGGCGTTTTTACACCTATCCGACGACTCCAGAATAGGATGAAGCTCCCTGAGAATTTTGCTGATGTCTGGCAAACGAGGATGGTATGTTACCACAAAAGGTGTTTTTGTAGAGCGTGGTTGGTTGCTTTTACTCAGAACTTCATCCCTTGTCATCCTTCTAACCTTATCAACTTGACCCTCAACGTACGCCTTCCTATAGCCCCTCTCCACCAAAAACTCCACCAAGTCTCTCACTCTCTCTTCAAAAAAACAAGACTTTGAACAAATTCTACGTAATCGCATCGCCTGGGCAAATGGAATACTTTTTTTACATGCACCCGGATGACAAGAACTGTGATGTAAATATTGATGACTGTCTGTGGGCTTAATAAACACGTCAGTCTCCAAAACGCCCGACTCATTTAACACCTTGACGTCTAGAAATTCAATCTCGTGATCCGACCATTTGCAGGTGAATTTGATCGTATCATGCGCGTTGTTAAGGTAATCAATGAATTCTTTCAGCTTCTCCTCTCCCTCCGTCCAAACAATAAAAATGTCATCAATATACCGCCACCAAATATGCGGTTTGACCTCCGCATTTTGAATCAAACGTCCCTCTAATCTGTCCATAAATATGTTCGCATACGAAGGAGCCATCCGCGTCCCTATCGCTGTCCCCCTCTTCTGAAGATAATGTTTACCATTGAATTCAAAGTTATTACTCTTTAGAACCAACTCTGCAAACGACAATACATCCTCAGTAAGAGATCCTCGCTGTTCTGAGTCAACCTGACCGTCCAATGTACTTAGTGCTTCCTTCAAAGCCTCCAAACCCTCATTATGTGGAATGTGAGGGTATAACCCAACAACATCTATCGTGCACAATATCGCCCCCTCCGGCAGCTCTCCAATTTGTCCCAACTTGTGTAAAAAGTCATTGGTATCTTTGATGTATGATTTAATTTCCGGTACTAATGGTCGCACTTTTTGATCTACAAACGCAGATATCTTTTCTGTAGGGGTGCCACATCCTGAGATAACTGGTCTGCCTGGACATCCCCGTTTATGTATTTTTGGCAATAGGTAAAACCTACCAGGCTTCACATCCTCTGACACCATCAAATAATCCTTTGTTTTATCATCAATGTTCCCTTTCTCCCAACTCTCACGAATCTTTTCATTGATCTTTTTCACCATGTCCCGAGTAGGATCTCCGTCCAATAACACGTACACTTCTGAATCATTCAATTGACCCACTGCCTCATTTATATAGGCCTCCCTATCCATGACCACCACTGCAGAACCCTTATCAGCTTGTTTGATAATAATATCATCATAATTCCGTAAATTCTCTAAGGCCCTCTGTTCGTCTTGTGTCAAATTACGCTGACATTTTACATTTAAATCATGTGATAGAATTGTTCTTTCAAGGGCTTCAACGTATGCCTCAATAGCCATTTCCCTGTTTCTATCCGGGCACCATGTCGATTTCGTTCTAAGCGCCGGCATCTCGGAAAAATCTCCATCGACGTCATCTTCGCAATAGAAATACTCTCTCAGCCTTATTCGCCTTATGTAATCTCTTATATCCTTCCTGACATTGTAAACATCAATCCTTTCCGAAGTTGGGCAAAATTTCAGTCCCTTCGATAAAAGTGATATTTCCGCCTCTGTGAGATGTCTCTTAGACAAATTGACAACAATTCGATCCCCAGTATCAAGCCCAGCACCCGTGTCTAAACCATTCCCCCTCGCTGGTGGCCTAATATTCTCTTCTCTGATTTCAGTAAAACTAGCTGCCGACTCCTCCCCGAACGTCCTAATGACATGATATATGTATATATATATACATAGAGAGAGAGAGAGAGAGAGAGAGAGAGAGATAAAGTGTCAATCACAATAACAAAGAGAGAGATAAGAGGAGTAAGAAAATGGTAACCAAACTAAAGTGACAATTGGTATGCAACGTTCCGACGTAACAAGCTCCCTACAGAGAGCCCCTGAATGATCCCATGAAAAACCCATATAATTTGTCAAACTCGCCATCGCCACACAAACATATACTTACAAGTATCGTAAAGCTGAGAAGGAGAAGCAAGAAGAAAGAACCAAAAAGATAAGAAATGTCTTTGTAGAGAAATTCTACCTAACATGAACAATATGGAGCAACATAAACATGTGTGGTTCTGACAATTTAATTTTCAGTGTTTTAACTAAATATTATATGGTTCCTTGTTTGTTTGTCTTCATATGTGTTTGAGAAACCTAGATAAACTGCTGAGGAACTTTCAAATCGTGTGTGTTTGAGAAACTTAGAGAAACTACTGAGAAACTTTCAACAATAAAAATCTATAGAAAATGCGCTGTAAAAGTTCGAGTTTTGTAAACGCTGAAAAATAGAAGCATCCCAAAATAGCTAAACCAGACGAAATAACTAAGTTAACCAAAAACGCAACTTTATCATTTGTGCTTGGTCACGTTTTAGGATCAAGTTTACTGTAAGGGCATGGTAACAGTTGGGTTCAACTGTATGGTTTGCGCATGGCCTCATTTAGTTATCAACTTTTTGGTCCGCGGATGGTGACATTTTAGGATCAGCTTAATGATTCGTGCATCCACACATTTTGAGATCAACTTTATAGATGGAGGACGATAAAATTTGCCCTTTGATCCTCCCCGATATTTTCGCTCTCAGCTCATATCTCAAAGAAAAGCCATAAAGATTTTTTCTAAATGTGCTGACATAATTTCTAGTACTCTCTCCCACAGTTGAACTCTGTGTAAATTTGTCATAACGACTAGATAGTGGCCCTGTTTTGGCCCTTTTCCCTTCTGCCCTCGAGCAATTCGCTAAAGAAACCACAAAAAACATGTTTAACTTAAATATATAGAACAGATTTATTTCACTAAACGAATAGTAAGTGCTGAAACGTTTGTCTAAACTCGTATTATTTACAGTCCACATAGGAAAATAAGTTGTGAAAAGATAATCTTTTTATGAAATATGCTAACTGTGAGAAAGTAGAATCAAATACTCACGAATTCTTTACTAAGGAAGCAAACGAAACTCAGGATTAGCTGTTCGAAATTCTAATTCAGTCGAGTATCCTACAAGATAGACTTTCTCTTTTCTGTAACATGTCACCCAAAAGAAGTTCATTCAATTAGCAGGTCAATCAGTGAAGAACACGTTGTAGAAATAAAGAACTTTCTCATGCTTTGTTTATCTCAATGTTGAAAGTGAAACCTAATATATAGATTTAGCCTAGCCTAAAACCCGAGCCCCCAACTGGTATACTTGTTCATTTCTCAAAAATAGTCCTGAAACTTGTCGGTACGAAACATATTTCGGGGCTGTTTTGGCTCGTCCTCTTTCGAAAAATGTTTGTCAAAAAGCCCGAAGTGTTCTGAATTGTCCTCCAATATTCTGGGGATCTGTTGTGTAAAACCAAGCTCGAAAGGTCATTCTAGAGGCTGAGCACAGCTTGATTATTATTTTTTCGGGCATCAAACTGAACACATATTTTACTCACGAGCCGTCTTGCTTGGCCAGATAGAAAAGCTGGACTGGACTCTGGACTGGACTCTGGACTGGACTTTGGACTGACTTTTATTGACTTGAAATGAACTTAATATTTTACTAATTAGTTAATAATAAAAAATAAAGTGAAAATTTTTTTTCTGCATGAATATTTTTTGGGGACTAATTTGCAATATTTTTTTTGTGCTTTGTGCCGTTATACACGATTTATATTTCTTCTGTAAAAGTTGTGCAGGAATTTTTTTTCGTATTTGCCCCCACCCCCCTCTTCCAAAAAAAAATTAAAATAAAACAAAATGGTCCATCCCTTAAATAAAAACAACTCAATTTAATTTAATATGAACCAGTTTTTAGAAACATTTTAACAATTTACCAGAAAACCCACGCTCCTCTACGATAGCGCGCAGCTCGCGCGATATAATTTTCGATCTGCGTGGAGCCTGTTAGTGAGTAAAAGACCTATTGTTTTCTTTTCTGGCTTGAAAAGTGTTGACAGATTGAAACCGGGGAGTAGAAGAACCGATTACTGCGCGGGTTACAAAATAAAGAAATAAACTGGGGAAACATTCGATCACAGATATAAAAGGGTGTGGGAAGGCCTGCACGACTCCTACTTCACGTCTTTGAAAGTCGCGCCTTAGATCACTCGGTCTTTCGACCAATTTATCTTCTTGTATTTTTGTAGACTGAATAGAGCCGTTAAAATTAACGCGTCACATTTCAAGGACTGTTACTGTATATAGGTCATATCTGCTATTTGTATGATGGCCTCCTCCGGCTCTAGGCCTGTTTGTAATATTTTGACCTTTGATCGTCTGTAAAGCGACTTTTTAATGCCAATCTTGGCATAGTTGATTGTTGAATTTGGCTCGTTTACGGACTTGATAGGTTTTTCAGCCTCTAATGCTTAAATTTCTGACAATAAAGGATCCGAAATATTACCTGCAACTTGACGAGTTTCTTTGTTTGTAGCGCCGGGCCCGGCTAATATTGTCTTAAAAATTCTGTTGCAGGATGTAGGCTTTCGCATCACGGAGTGTGATCTATAGACCCATCGCGTCAAGAAATTGAAGTTGTTGCTTCAATTGCGGAGTAAACCCGTAGGAGGCCATCATACAAATAGCAGATATGACCTTTATACAGTAACAGTCCTTGAAATGTGACGCCTTAATTTTAACGGCTCTATTCAGTCTCCATTTAAAAATCCTCCAGACTTAACCCACTACAAAAATACAAGAATCTAAATTGGTCGAAAGACCGAGTGATCTAAGGCGCGACTTACAAAGACGTGAAGTAGGAGTCGTGCAGGCCTTCCCACACCCTTTTATATCTGTGATCGAATGTTTCCCCAGTTTATTTCTTTATTTTGTAACCCGCGCAGTAATCGGTTCTTCTACTCCCCGGTTTCAATCTGTCAACACTTTTCAAGCCAGAAAAGAAAACAATAGGTCTTTTACTCACTAACAGGCTCCACGCAGATCGAAAATTATATCGCGCGAGCTGCGTGCTATCGTGGAGGAGCGTGGGTTTTCTGGCAAATTGTTAAAATGTTTCTAAAAACTGGTTCATAATTAAATTGAGTTGTTTTTATTTAAGGGATGGACTATTTTGTTTTATTTTAATTTTTTTTGGAAGAGGGGGGTGGGGGCAAATACGAAAAGAAATTCCTGCACAACTTTTACAGAAGAAATAAAAATCGTGCATAACGGCACAAAGCAAAAAAATATATATTGCAAATTAGTCCCGAAAAAATATTCATGCAGAAAAAATTTTTCACTTTATTAACTAATTAGTAAAATATTAAGTTCATTTCAAGTCAATAAAAGTCAGTCCAAAGTCCAGTCCAGAGTCCAGTCCAGAGTCCAGTCCAAAGTCCAGTCCAGAGTCCAGTCCAGCTTTTCTATCTGGCCGTCTTGCTTGCCTTTTGCAACGTTTCCATATCCTGTCATTTAACTGTCAACACTTGTCAAATCTCCTTGGATTAAATTGGCTGTTCGCCTAAATGAACTTGAACGGCGCTCATTTACAACAACAAAATATAACTTACTCTGAAGTAAATGGGTTATAATTTTGGGTTTTCATCGCGTCGGATGTTAACAAATGACACGAACATGTTTAAACTCTATGTCATAAGTTTTGCGGCTGCAAAGTGTTTAAGATTCTGGCGCTTTTAGAAATGCAC
>OZ024894.1:3238846-3356346 GCA_964017195.1 Siderastrea radians | reverse complement strand
ATTTCTATCCTGGAGCAATTTCTGTCAACAAAGCGGGGGTCCCCTTCCTCAGCTCAACAACTGTGAAAAGAGTTCCAGTTCTGAAGTTCCTTTCCAGACTGTCAAAGCCAGGCGACAAGCAAGGCGAAGACCGGTTTTAGCAAAGGCTTATCCGAAAGGAAATGACAGTGACGAAGAAAGTTGCGACAGAGAAGGAGATCTGTTTTTCTGTCCAGAAGAGGGATGTGTTAAGTCCTTTCAGCAATGCTCATCCCTGGAAAAACATCTGGACTGTGACAAACACAAGTATGCCCTGGAATACGAAACACTGTACGACAAGGCAATGACCATGTACGCCACAAAACTGGAGCATGGTGCTTGTGTCCTTCCAGAAAGTGCTGATGAAGGTGTACGCACATCAGTGGAGGATGATGGCTCCGCCCTACCGATGGGATGGGCACTAAAGTCAGCAGGAGTGACAAGAAAGAACCTCACAGTGGCTCAGAAAAAATATCTTACTGGGGTTTTTCAAGAAGGAGAACGTACTGGTCAAAAAGCCGACCCCGCGAGCGTATCGAAAGTAATGCGAAAAGCAAAGCAGAGTGACGGCTCCAGTATCTTTGGCAAAAGCGACTATCTCACACCACTGCAAATAGCTGGGTTTTTTTCTCGCTTATCGGCGAAAAAAACTTACAGCATGGACCTACCTGGTCAAGAAGAAGAGTTGGAAATGCATGAGATAGAAACAGAGAAAGCAATTGAAGAGATCGCTAACGAAGTAACGGAAACTTTTGCCCTTCAACATCCCATCATGTATGAAAAATACAACATCTGTGAAATCGTCTGTCAATCAAAGCTGTCGAAGTTCACGATAGGAACTCTGCAGAAGATCTGCACTGCCCTAGATTTAGACATAGCTTCAGTAACTGGCAAGCGTAAGCAGCCATATATGGCAATTATTGAAGACGTAGGTGCGAGGTGTGGTTGTAAAACTAGTACGAATGACCAATAATTCTAGGTCACACTAGCCTACGAAAAGCTCGTTGTTAAAACATGCCTGACTTTGTTTAACCGAAATCTCGACACCATCTTCATATTGTTAGCTACGCCTCTCGCTGGAGGCAAACCTGTTAGTATTGGGGGGGGGGTGGGGGGGTGCAAACGTCTCACTTCTCATAGCCTTTAACCCCGGATCCCGAACCCATTTTGTTAGCTTATGTTCTTTGTGTTTTTCGTCTGCAAAATTTAAGCCTCGGCCAAACTTATTCCACATCATTCAGCACTGGCAAACACACCTTTGTTGTGCAAGGTTAAACAAGGTGACCAAACGAATTCAACGCTTTTGTTCAAACGTGAGAATAAGGGAAAAGCTGAATCAAAATAATGAAACACCATTTAACACGGTAGCACACCTGAGAAATGAAAAGAAAAGTTCGCAAAATTATGGAAAATCATTAGGCAGGAAGGCCAAACATGTCCACTTTAAAGTGTTGATCGGTACCTAATGGAACGTTGAACCCCCAAGCTAAAGAGTTTTGTAGGTTTTTTTAACTGTTGGTAGCTTAAAAAAAACACTACACACCCTATAGGAGCGTCAGTCGAGTAGAGTCGGTTTTCGTCAGTGCGTGCTATAAGCACGCGAAAGTGAAAAATCCAGGACTCATAAAACGTTATCCAGGTTAAGCCCCTTGTAGGTTGTGTGTTCTAGCAACAAGGCGAAACTCCTCTTCACAATCTTGCAGTTCATTAAATTTGTTTCTTAGGAAACCAGTACGAGTTGTGATTTCCGGTTAATGTATACTCCCGTACCCTGCCCCACTCCCACCCCTAACAAAAAGAAAAAAAGAATTTTCAGACCGAAGAGGAATTTTTAGGACTAAATTAGTATTTTAATCAGCCATAGTATCTAATATAGCGTTCATATTCTGTGCTTCTTCTTGGGAAACCAACAGAAAACATATTCTTAAAATTCCGTCCGCCCTTCCCATGAAGAAAAAGAAAGCTCTCGGTAATGTCACGCAACTGACGTGCGCTTTTTTCAGTTCCACTCATTTTGAAGTGCTCATCGAACCCAGTCAGCTGAGAATCTTCGCTCAGTCGTTAAATTAGTAAACGAAGGATGACAAAGATGGCTTATTTGAAAAAAAAAATAATAAAACCTTATTCCCCAAATTCACCCGATACACCCGAACACCCAAAATTTCGTTACCGTGGTGTAGATGCATGAGTTGTCGATTTCACCAAAACTCGTTCTGAATTAATTAGCCGCATCACCGAAAGCGCGTAACAGATGTTCTTGTATTAACGACTGTTTGTTTCGCTGTTCGGTCCAGAGCTAGTTTTAAAGGAAAAACATCTTATGTACAACACTTTAAGGCTGTTTTCTAACGAAAATGGGAAAAGAGAATCCTCACATCAAAAACGGCGGATGTTCGCGGTTAAGCGGTATGGCAAGTTGCGATATCCTGTCAAGTTTCCTTGCAGTTTGCTTGAAATTTGTCGTGAACAAGGACCACAGGTCTCATATGTGATACAGCAACATGAAGGTTAGAGGATTTTGTGTTAAAATCGGTTGTTGACTGATCAAAACCTGTGGAAAACGAGAACTCGTTTGTGTACGTAAACACTGAGTTAATTATGGGCAGACTTCTCGTATCGATTGAATCAACGCATTTTGTCCATCTTTAACATCCTATAACATCGCGTCGATTAATTTCCCCAAAAAGTCCTTTTAGGAGGGAAAAGAACATTCCTTCCCCTCTTGAAATCCAGATTTTCAATGAATAATATTCGGTACCACATACATTTTTAAGAGGTTAAACTTGATATACTTTTTATCTAGTCAAAAGTATGTCGGACAAAATTAATTAGAGCTCGTAGATAAATGAGCGGAAATTGCTGAGAATGCTTTCAACATAAATTTAAACATTGTTCTACAAGGTTTGATAATTTTTATTACCCTGGAAAGTGTCATTTTGATACGCGAAGCTTCGAGATTTGCCTCAAATTTTGAGCTCCAGAAACGGTAATTTGAGCGAATTGAGTTGTTATCGATTTTCTTGAAAATAAATCGATATTCAGCCAAACGAACTATGCAGTGATTTGTTTCACATTAAGGTCTACCTAATGTAAGAATATGGGCGGAATTGATTTTTGAGCTGTTGCCACCAAATGTTTGACCGTTGGTAACATTCGCTCTTAAATGGGTTCTCTTCATCGCGTTCGGATGTTAACAAATAACATGAACTGCTACTAAATAAAAATATTAGTCTGGTCAAAAATTTATACTGACATTTCACCGGCATTTTACTGGAACTACCCGAAAGAAAGGATCTGGGGGCTTCGAAGCATTTGTAATAAACTTATTGAAAAGATGTAGTAGTATATCGTGAGTTTAATCACAGGTAACCAAAGCGTAATATGAGAGTTTGTATGGAGCTGAAATTCGATCGAAAATAATCGGCGGTTTTCCGCCGAAAATACATTAAATACATTAAAATAAAGTTTTGAAAACTTTACCTGTTGTGTGTTTGCTGTGTTTTTATCGCTTTTCCGAGCTTCCGGAGGCCGTTTTGGGCGATTTTCTGCTTAACAGTCGACGCGACGGCATGTCACGTACTAAAGAGAGCTAAAGGTAGGAAAACGGGAATTCAAAATTGCCAACCGACACTCGAGGTCCCGATCAAAATACCCGCTAAAAATCGATTCAATCTAACGTCAGCGCTTTAAAACCACAACACATTTCAAAAAGGATAAATCTCCTACCTTTCTATGTGATTCAATCGTCAATTAGTTTATCTCTCGAAGTACAGCCCTGCATTAAAAACGAACTAACTTTTCGAAATCGCCGCCATCACAGGCTTGTAAGGAAAAGAGGGTCAAAACTAACGGTCAAGCCTGGGATAAAGCGCCAAATTTCGCTCCACCGGGGGACGACATGAGTGACTTCTGTGTCGCCAAATGCCAAACTCACCCTCTCTCCGGTAAGTCAAGTTTTATACCTGAATGCGACCCGCGCGCGATTTCCCGCCGAAATTTGAGCGGTTCAACACTTGATTTACCGGAGAGGGGTTGACTTTGGCATTTGGCGACACAGAAGTCACTCATGTCGTCCCCCGGTGGAGCGAAATTTGGCGCTTTGTCCCAGGCTTGACCGTTAGTTTTGACCCTCTTTTCCTTACAAGCCTGTGATGGCGGCGATTTCGAAAAGTTAGTTCGTTTTTAATGTAGGGCTGTACTTCCAGAGATAACCTAATTGACGATTGAATCACATAGAAAGGTAGGAGATTTATCCTTTTTGAAATGTGTTGTGGTTTTAAAGCGCTGATTTTAGATTGAATCGATTTTTAGCGGGTATTTTGATCGGGACCTCGAGTGTCGGTTGGCAATTTTGAATTCCCGTTTTCCTACCTTTAGCTCTCTTTAGTACGTGACATGCCGTCGCGTCGACCGTTAAGCAGAAAATCGCCCAAAACGGCCTCCGAAAGCTCGGAAAAGCGATGAAAACACAGCAAACACGCAACAGGTAAAGTTTTTAAAACTTTATTTCGATTTTAATGTATTTTCGGCGGAAAACCGCCGATTATTTTCGATCGAATTTCAGCTCCATACAAACTCTCATATTACGCTTTGGTTACCTGTGGTTTAATGAATACCACCTGGTTCTCAGAGGTTTATTTTCGAATTTTAAAACCCCCACCATAATAAACAAGCTCCCTTTGCTCGCTTGTTTATTATGGTGGGGGTTTTAAAATTCGAAAATAAACGGCTGAGAACAAGTTAGTATTCATTAAACTCACGATATACTACTTATACCCGAAATAAACCACCCAGCATAAAAAAGAAGAAAAGATTAAAACGAAACATCTCCTATTATTTTAAAAAATTCTTTTCAATTGAATAAACACGAATCTTTGTTATATCCAAGTTGCAATGTCTGTACTTAACATAAACGTTGAAGAGCTTTTGAAAGAACTTGATCCAGCAACGTTACAAGCTTTAGAGCAATTACTTGCAGAGGACGAACCTATTTCTGAGAAAGTGGAGAAGAGTTTAGATAAACCTTTAATTCCTAAAACATTTCAACCGACCGCTGCTTCTCGTAGAAGGGGGAGAAAAACACAAGAGATTTTGAGGAAGTTTGATCCAATTTCTCGAGAAAACATCCGAAATGTTACAAACTATCAGAATGAAATTCTTGATTCATATGATAATATCGAATACGAGGGAGAAGAGGTAAGAGGGCGCCGTTTCATTCGATGGCGCTTCATTCGAGGACTTGAAAGAGATCTTACATCCGATTTTAGGACAAAAATAAGAGAGAAAGTTCACACATCTTTCTACGCTAGACATATTTTTTCATATCAGCTACGCAACATTGCAGTGATTTGTTTCACATTAAGGTCTACCTAATGTAAGAATATGGGGCGGAATTGATTTTTGAGCTGTTGCCACCAAATGTTTGACCGTTGGTAACATTCGCTCTTAAATGGGTTCTCTTCATCGCGTTCGGATGTTAACAAATAACATGAACTGCTACTAAATAAAAATATTAGTCTGGTCAAAAATTTATACTGACATTTCACCGGCATTTTACTGGAACTACCCGAAAGAAAGGATCTGGGGGCTTCGAAGCATTTGTAATAAACTTATTGAAAAGATGTAGTAGTATATCGTGAGTTTAATGAATACACCTGGTTCTCAGAGGTTTATTTTCGAATTTTAAAACCCCCACCATAATAAACAAGCTCCCTTTGCTCGCTTGTTTATTATGGTGGGGGTTTTAAAATTCGAAAATAAACGGCTGAGAACAAGTTAGTATTCATTAAACTCACGATATACTACTTATACCCGAAATAAACCACCCAGCATAAAAAAGAAGAAAAGATTAAAACGAAACATCTCCTATTATTTTAAAAAATTCTTTTCAATTGAATAAACACGAATCTTTGTTATATCCAAGTTGCAATGTCTGTACTTAACATAAACGTTGAAGAGCTTTTGAAAGAACTTGATCCAGCAACGTTACAAGCTTTAGAGCAATTACTTGCAGAGGACGAACCTATTTCTGAGAAAGTGGAGAAGAGTTTAGATAAACCTTTAATTCCTAAAACATTTCAACCGACCGCTGCTTCTCGTAGAAGGGGGAGAAAAACACAAGAGATTTTGAGGAAGTTTGATCCAATTTCTCGAGAAAACATCCGAAATGTTACAAACTATCAGAATGAAATTCTTGATTCATATGATAATATCGAATACGAGGGAGAAGAGGTAAGAGGGCGCCGTTTCATTCGATGGCGCTTCATTCGAGGACTTGAAAGAGATCTTACATCCGATTTTATGACAAAAATAAGAGAGAAAGTTCACACATCTTTCTACGCTAGACATATTTTTTCATATCAGCTACGCAACATTGAAGAAGATTCGTCAATCGTGATGTACACTAACAAAGGTTCGCCTTGGTTTGAACGTTTTTCTGATGCGGAGAAATGGTTGAGTGAGCGGGAAAAAGTACGTCTGGACCCTGATAACATAAATAGATTGGACACAAAATGGGTGTTTGAAAACCAATTTAATGTTGATGTAAAGGTCGTTCTTGACCGTCAGCCACTTTTAGGTACAGGACCATTACCAGATTGGCTGCGTGATTGTGCGCGTGGGCGTGCGGGTCCAATGATTGCTCTTGATACTTACCAAGACAATTTATTGCGGTACACCGAGGTTCAAGACCAGATCGAAGTACAACGGCAGCACGGGAACTTGCTAAGAGTTTCTTTAACCTCATTGCTACTCCACAAGATTGCCGGAAAACATCTTTAGATGAACTTGATGAGGTTGAAAAACATCTTAATAAAAAACAAAATTTCAAAGATTGGTTGGGAATCTGTGTATATGAGCCTGAACGTATGGAGGATGGTGAAGTGGTATGGCATCTTAGAAGGAAAGCCCCAGCCAAATTAACAAATATTTTGACAATTGGAATTTACGAAGGGCATGCTTTCGTTATAAAAGATATTACGAAGCTTGCAAAAACTTATGCATGTGTTCATTGCCGTTCAAGCTTTACTAAAGCTAGCAACCTTCAACGGCATATCCAAAAATGTTCACAAGGAAAAACGGTGATTGATTGTCCGGCCGAAAAAGTTGAATTACCACAAACAGCTTTTGAGAAAGCCTTTTATCCAAAACATTCATCTTCTCTGGAATCTCTTCGTTGGCTTGAACAAGAATCAGCACTTAGTAAAATTCACATTCACCACGCTGCTTGCGGACATGGAGGTGAAAGATGGGTTGAGCGTGCACCTGTAGACGGTTATAACCATGAAACAAAGACTGTTTTTCAATATCATGGATGTCATTGGCATGGATGTCGAAAATGTTTTCCTCATGATCGAAATAGAATTGTTACTCATCATGACCAATCACGAGAAGATAGATTTAAAGCAACTGTTGAACGTACACAAAAGCTTCGAGCTGCTGGCTACCATGTAATCGAGGCATGGTCTTGTGAAGTAGGAGAAATAAATATTAAGTTGCCACAGACTCAAATACAAAGTTATCCACACGCTATATTGTATGACTTCGAAGCATACGGAGATAAAAATCAGAGGAAGGAACCTACAGGCATGTTAACTATCGAAAATACACACGTACCAATATCTGTTAGCGTTGGTGACACTTTAGACAGAGAACCTACTCATATCTGTGAAAGAGACCCTGCGGAGCTTGTTTGCAAGTTTATGGAAGAACTTGAGAGGCGTGAGAAAAAAATTAGGGATCAAGTAAGAGCAGCCTTCATACCTGACGACATAAATATGCTTTCAAAAGCACAGCGTCTCAAAATAGAAGAATGGTGTAATCAGGTGCCAGTTCTTGGGTTTAACTCCGGGAGATATGATTTGAATGTTATCAGAGAACATTTCGCGGAACGTTTATCTGATACAACTGGTAAAGTAAGAGTTGCAAAAAATGGAAACAAAATTATGTTCATTTTGAGTAAAAACTTTCGCTTTCTTGATATCATAAACTACTTAGGTCCGGGTACAAGTTATGAGAAATGGGTAAAAAGCTTATGAATGCGAAACTGTAAAATCGTGGTTTCCGTATGAATGGTTTGGCATACCTGAAAAACTTGATTTTCGCGGACTTCCGAAATATGAGGATTGGTATTCGAAGCTGAAGGGTGGTTATGTTCTAACACGGGATGAATGGGAAGGGTGCCAGCGTCTGTTCAAAGAAAAGGGTCTGTGTACCTTCGCAGACTGGCTGCGTTACTACAATAATCTCGATGTAGCTCCTGGCCTCGAGGCGCTGGAAAAGATGCGTGCTTTCTACACTGATAAAGGAATCGATATTTTGAAAGATGCTGTAAGTATCCCAGGTGTTAGTTTACATTACTTACTTCGCGGATGTGTTGAGAGGGGCGCAGATCTTTACAGCCTGTGCAAAGAAGCGTATGAGATGTTGAAAGAAGCTGTTGTTGGAGGACCGAGCCTTGTTTTCACAAGATATCATGAAGTTGGAGTTACGAAAATAAGGTCTCATCGAATAGCGGAACCTCGTTTTTGCAAAAATATAGTGGGTTACGACGCCAACGCTTTGTATTTGTCAACCATGCTTAGAGACATGCCTTGTGGAAAAGGAAGGGTCGTGCATTACAATAACGAAGCTGCCGCTCCCATACTGACACAAAGGCTCAAAGAAGAAAAATGGTTCGGATTTGCAGAAGTTGATGTAGAGATCCCTGAGCACTTACACCCAAAGTTTGAGGAAATGTGTCCGTTCTTCTACAACAAAGAGGTCCCTGTTGAAGCTGTGCCGCAACATATGCTTGACTATCTTAAACACACAAAAAGGAACCGCGGAGACGGAAAGAAGTTAGTGGGAGCATTGTCTGCAAAGAAGATTTTATTATACGCTCCTCTTCTTAGATGGTATCTTGAGCATGGAGCAGTGATCACAAATGTTTATCGGACTATTGATTACCAACCAACAAAAATATTCACTTGGTTTGTGGAGCAAGTGACTGAAGCTCGTAGAACTGGAGATAAAGAAAAAAGCAAGGCGCTGCTGGCTGAGGTATTCAAACTGTTAGGAAATAGTGGGTATGGAAAGCTCATCGAAGCCTTGGAGAGGCAAACAAACGTTATTTACACTAAAGACGAAAAGGTAGTCGACAGAGCTTTGCAAAGCGTATATTTCAGTGATCTTGACGAACTCGGGTAGGCGTATGAGTTAGAAAGCCGAAAGCCTTGGATCACAATCAGAAGACCATTTCAGATAGGAATAGCTGTATATCAACTGGCTAAATTTCGAATGCTTGAATTCTATTATGACTTTCTTGACAGATATTTTGACAGAAAAGATTTCGAATTGATTCAGATGGACACAGACAGCAATTACATGGCAATCAGCGCAAAAAAGTTGGAAGACATCGTCAAACCAGAGCTGCAAACAGAATTTGAGGCAAAAAAAAAAGAGTGGTTAGCTTGGGATAAGTGGAGCAGTCGGACCCCTGAGCTCTTTAAACTCGAGTGTGAAGGCAGCAGAATGATTGCACTCTGTTCAAAATGTTATTTTGTCGACGAATCTGAGGGTAAAAAAAAGAAGTTCAGCACGAAAGGGGTGTCGAAGAAACAAAACGAGATCACGTGGCAGCGTTTTAAGAAAGCTTTGGAAGGCAGCAAGGACATAGCAACTAATAGAGGTTTTAGGATGCGGGACGGGAAGATGATTACTTACGAACAGCAGAAGCTGGGGTTGAGCGCTTACTACGACAAACGCTGGGTATTGGAAGACGGTATTCACACAGAACCGATCGAGTTTCATTGTTTAATTGCTGGTGGTAGTTGTGTATCTGGAAGGACAACCAAAAGCTCTTCACGGACAAACCAGCGTTTTGGTCCGTCAAACAAATAATAGATAACCGGCGCGTCTGGTTTTATCATAATCTTTTCAATCTCGTAAACATTTAAAGACCAGACTGGGTCGGTAGCTCTTCGCCGACCACCTTCAAGTTCACCAGGTTGATAGAGATAGCGAACACTTAAACCGGAGGGGAGCTTTTTTTCGTTTACACCAACAGGTCTCAAATAAGGTGTCGAGGATTTGGATGGAACAGTTTTCTCTTTGATGGCATCAACAGGTTTTTGACCAGTCAGTCGAGTGACTTCTTTATTCAAAGCTGATATAACAGCGGGCAGTCGGGCCACCCATTCAGTCGATCTTTTATCTTCTGGGAGGCGCATTTCAACCCCATATTGGTGTCCAAACAGTCTTTCAGCCAGGGTGCGGTTGAATCTTTCAACGATAGCTTGATCACGGTGAATATCCACACGGCCGCGTCTAACCTCGACATTATGTTTCGAAAGCAGTTGATTCACAGCGCCCATAAACTCACGACCAGGATCGACCTGAAGCAGTTTCGGCCACTTCAAAGGACCACGACTATAAATCCGTTCCAGAGCAGCTGCGACTTCTTTGGCCTCCTTTGTGGTCAACGGTTCGGCCTCTTTGTATCGAGAGGCCACATCTACCACTGTGAGGGCATATTTAAAAGTTTTACGGGAGCGTGGTAGGCGATCGTGTGGGAGATACAGAAGATCGGCTTGGTGAACTTTGTTTGGAACAGGAACATCAAATTTCGGTCTTGGAATGTACCGTGGGGCTGATAAATAAACCTGCCAAAGAGCTTGTTTCATCAACCAGTTTTGAGTCACCTCTTCCGAAACTTTCGCTGCCTGGGTTAATTTCTTAATTGCTGCAAACCCTTTCCAATACCCTTGCGGGCTGTAATAAATTTTTGACAACTTATTGAAAATACGCGAGCTCATTGTATACCATACACAATAAAAAATGTACGACCCGTTTGGTTGTTTGCAAGGTGTGAAAATTTCGTCAAAAGAGATACAAGAAATGTTGCAAAAAAAAAAAAAAGAAATGAAATAAGCCTGTTATCAAAAAAGATTTATCTTTGTCCTTCATGCAAGGAGCAACTAGTTTATGTGGTGAATGAGTTCTGTCGTGAATGTCCAAAATGTTGTAGAGTGTTTGAATGTGATGATGATGAACAGTTTCAAGAAGAAAATCGGGAAAGAAGTTCCACTGCGCCTCCTTTGACTAATTTTCATTTAACAAACATTTTTCGGAAATGGAACATTTACAAAATGTTTTCTTCCAGCGAGATCGCTTTTCTGGGAAATGTTATTGCTGAATTTCAGGCGAAAACCGGCAAGTCAGTGAACTACTCCTGTTTTCTACACAATCATTTTGAAATGGTACCTTCTGAATGCTGGCCCAACAAAAAAGAAATTATGGAATCTATTTTTCATCACCTTCCTAAAACCTTAGCAAGCAGGCGGCGCGCAAAACAGGAGTTTGATAAATGGTGGTTGAAAACCAATCAAGGTTCTTCATAGACATTTTCGTATTTGCCAGGTTGTGGATTTTTCACAAACGCATGACAGTACCCTTTTTTGGATGAGTCCAAAATTTTTTGCTTGTGACACCAGTTGGTCCCGTGAAAGCATTTTTCGCAATATCACCTTTCCAATACCGATCGAATACAGGTTTTGTGGAAGGAATCATTTTTTTTGTCAAAGTTTCAGCAAATTTCACTACTTCCAACGGTTTATCCAAAACACCAGTCCCTTTTTGTTGTTTCAAACCCAAACCTAACTTTTGTTTAGCATTGATTGTATTTCTTGCAGCCGCATGACCCCACTGCCTTTGTTTGTAAGGAACTGCGTCAAGAGCCTTCACCATTTTTTATCCGCTTTGTGTTTGCATTTTTTGAGATTTTCACCGTATTTTTTTTCACGGTTAGAACAAACATCATAATAAACATCATGTTGCATAGCAATCGCATCTGTTGCACCTGTTGATGATTGATATATTTCCAGAATTTCACCTGTTTCTGGATCGTATTTCACCTGCTTTTCAAGAGGACTGTATGGCCCTGTAAAATTATGCCCTGGTAATGTCCAACCTTTTTTTGGTTTCGGAAATTTACCAATTGCTGCATGTATATCAAAGCCGGTGCCATCCAAATCAGATTTGTCAGTTTTGTAACGTTGGTTTGGTCGAACTTTAGTTGAAAGTTGATCCAACATTTCGCTTCCAATTTTTGAACAACTGGGCGAGCCTTATCCATGGCGTAATTTATTGCTTTTTTTGCGGCTTGGGGTCTCTCATCACTTCGGAAGCGTAATATCTTCCAGCTTCAACGCTTTTTTTGGCAAGATATGGAATTCCTTTTGAAATGGCCAAATCACCCACCGCCATAGCAACATCACCAGATATACCACTGCCCTCCGCAAGGGAGGGCTCACCTAGTTTCCCGGCATAAAACGTGTTTTTGTGATTCCACAACTAGCACATTTAACCTTCAAGAGTCTTCTTTTATTCTTTGTGAAAACTTCTTTTTCACTTCCAAGTACATTTGATGTGTGCCGTTTTTCTTTCACACAATATATATTAGGATACTCTTTTCCGTTCATCTTGTATTTAATAAGTAAAATTTTTTTCAAACACCTCTTTACCGCGTTTTAGAAATTTTTTTTTAAATTTTAACCTGTTTTCACAATGCTTTATTGCTTCTCTTTTTGATTTAATTTCATATTCTCTTTTTTGTATTTTCCGTTTAATATCCATTATTTCACATTCTTCAAAGTTTTTATAATCTTTATCAATTTCTTCATCATTTTCTTCAATTTTTTCAACTTTTTCAAACAACTCTTTTCCACGTTTTAAAAAAGCTTTTTCAAATTCTAACATTTTTTCATTCCATTCTATTTGTTTTTTGAACCTTTCAATTTCATTTTTTAAGATTTCCATTTGTGATTTATAATCTGATATTCTAAGTTCTTCATATTTTTCATATCCAATTTCACCACTCTCTTCTCTCTTCATCAAACACAATTCCATTTTGTATATATAAAGAAAAAAATTTTTGTAAAATATTTTTAAGAAAAATAATCTTTAACAACCTCTTCATTTTCAAGTAAAGCGTTGGAGAACATTTTCAAAATATCGGCAAAACTTGTGCCTTTATTTCTTTCATTCAAAAAGAGAAGGCAGTAGTAACCACATCTCACACTTTTTTCCCATTGAATTTGGTTATCATTTCTGAAAAAATGTGTCATCCCGTGCATTGACATTTCTTTTTCCCATTCCAAAGGTGGTGGAAGCCCAAATGAATCGAAATACTCGTAACCTTTGTCCTTGGCAGGCCAACAACATACCCAATGAGTTCCCAAACTTCCGAAATCATCCAAGTTGATAATGCATGGGGAATGAAACAAGGGTTTTGTTTCATTTCTGCTTAAAATACCTTTTATTGGAATTCGTAAAAAGTTGCGCCATTTTCTCAAGTCAATGTTGGATAGAGGTTTATCTTCAAATTTCAGTTTTTTTTAAATGATAATAATCATCCCAAGTTCCAAAAAAAGGTGGAGGTTGAATTTGCATTCCTTTACCTTTAGGAGGTGGTATAGGTGGTGATCGTCTTGTTCGTGGTGGTGGTTGAGTTTGCATACCTTTTCCGATTATTTTTCGGACTAAATCAAGGGCCAAAGGTACTCCGATAGACGCCAATATACCAAGAAAGCCGCCGTATTGTGAACCTCCTTTTACAAAACCTTGTCCAACAAGATATTGTTCTGTCTCCTTTTTCTGAGTAGGAGTCATTTTCTGGACAAGTCTATAAAGCTCAATTTCCTTCGGTCCAAAACCCTTTCCGAATATCTTTTTCAGCACCTTTTCAGCGCCGAAACTCAAACCCGCACTTGTTAATGTTCCAAGGGCTGGCTTTATCAAAGGTCGTGCCAAACCTAGCATAGCAGAAAACAAACTTCCACCACGCTGCGCAGTATTTTGAATCTGTGTCTGGCTTAATTTTATTTCCATTCCTTTGCCTGCCGCTGAGGTTTTTTTCAGTCGCGAGATTTGAGTAGCAGTGAGAAGAAGTTCTTCACCGCGCCCAATTTGACCTGGTTCAACTCTCAGAGTAACAGCTGTCTTCTAAACATAAACTTTTTGAAGTTTCTTTTTCTGACCATCAGTCAGTGCAATTTTATATGGAAGATAAGTTGTGCTCATCGTGCGTGTATAATATTCAGAATTTTTTTTAATTTTTCATTTGTCTAGACGGTGACAAGCTCATTACCAATTTGCTTCAGCACGATTTCTTTTTCATTCAAAACCAAAGCGAAGATCATATAATCTTGAGCGTTAGCGGCTTCATTCAGTCTGTAATGGAATTCGAGCTTTTTCGAGTCGCCTGTCACACTTTCTTTGGTGTTTCGTAGGTCGAAGTAGATAATTGGGTACAACTTCTCAAAATTGGTAAGCTGAAGCTGAACACCGGTGTTGTAGTCGTTCTTTCTGTATATGAAATTGATCAAATCAGTCAAAATTCTTATCTTAAAGTCATTGTCGTAATCAAGCTCAGGGTAAAATGTTGTGCCGTACTGAAGGCGGCAAGTGTCCAATCTTGCTGAGTCATCACCATCGATATCGAATGTGTCAAAGATGTAAGGGTTTTGTGTGTAAGCATTTTGTTTCTGAGTTTGTTGAAAAAATACAAATGTAATGTAATCAACCACATACCATTCGCATCCCTTCGGGAGCTGCTGCTATGCAAATTTTCATTCAGGTATATCCATTTGTTTGGTTTCAAGAAATTTTCATTGGCAAGGGTCTGCCCTTTACCAGTGAAATGTAATTGTGGGATCCACAACTCAAATTTACGGACAACAATTCTTCGAGCTGTTCCATCGTTTTGCCAAATCATTTCTTGGTCGTTTTGCAGTTCAATTTCAAACTCAAGTTGTAACGGTGGCAACAGCTTGTGGGAAAGACTCTCGAAGAAGGAGTATCTGGTCAAAGGGATGATTGTCTGAACTATCAAACCTTCATGTGATAAAAGCGCCCTTACTCGCATTACAAGGTTCGTCGCATTGTTATCAGTCGCTGTGGTGGCGTCAGAATCAAGATACCAAAACTGGTTTTTTGCCACGCTTCTCGAAAAATCGTCCGAAAAATCAAGCAGATTTTTGATGAAAATACCTTAATTTTATGGATATTGTCCGCCTCGTACAGGTTTTTTCCTGATGAACTTACTTTCAAACTTTTGATCAATGAGAAAGAACCGTTGATTGGAGCTGATTCAGTGTCAGCACCAATGTTGGCTCCATTTGCTCTAGCTTCAAGCTTAAAATCAACGCGGAAATAAGCGTTGTAACAGTCATAAAAATTGTCCCGGTCTCTTACGGTAAATTTGTAGCCCCTTTTTTCTTGATCTTGATTATTCCCAGGGAAGGTGAGTGCAGTGTCCAAATCAATTCGAACGTATTTAGTATTCTCTAGAGCTTATATAAACGGAAAAAAATTTTTTGATTAAATTTCATTTGCTAAAATTCGATTTAATTTCATAAGGGCGTCTGATTTTTTCTGTGTTTGGTTTTGCAAAATATTTGCAAGTTTCTTTTTTGCATCCTGAAGTTTTCGTTTTTTTCGCTTTTGCAGTATTTTTCGTATTTGTTTCGAACCTTTTTTAAAAGCAAGTTCACCAACTTTCTGACCCGCTTTTTCAGCTATTGTTTTTGTGGTTTTTTCGGTAGTTTTCTTTGCCACGTTCTTCACATTGTTTTTGAATACTTTAACGATGGTCATGAGGGTGTCACGGATCACACCCGACCCTTTGTGTTTATATCGATAACGTCTGGCGTTTTCGTCAAAGAATCTTGCCCACTCGCTTGGATGATCCATGATTGTATATTTATACCAACAAAAAACCTTACTCTTTTTCAATCATTAAGCTTATTGCAATGTCTGTCCCGTTGAGATCCAGGATATTGTTTCTTCCGTCTGTCACCCAAACCCTTATTTCATTAATAAAACTTTTATTAACAGGTTTCCACTCAAGTCGACGCGGCTCTTTTCGAAATGGATAGCCAACCCGAAGATCTGATGTCGAGAAACTGTATAACTCATCGCTTGGAACATTTTTTGTTCGGCGTGAGATAAGATCGCAGTGCAAATATACCCAATCAACACCTCTTGTGATATTTGGAACTTCTCTTCCAACAACATCTCCACTCAAGGTACTTTTGCCATAACCAAGCAATTGACCAAAATTTCCTTGAGACAAGTCAAGCTCATAATCGTTATGTATCAAAGTCACAACCCTATAAATTGACATATCGAAATATATTGTGAAAATGTAATTACTGTCTTTGTTTGTCGGGTCTACTTTACCGGTGTGTTGCTGAAGATAAGTGTTGATTCTTTTGTAATCATACATTCCATTCGGAAAAGTTAAGGTCTTCCACGCTTGTTCTGTTTTTTTCTTCCAACGAATTTTGTTGTTATCATAACGAGAATCGATATTATTCCATGAGTAACTCATTGTGATAAGTCTGTTCAGCGCAGCTTTATAGTTTCCATCACCCAATTCGATCGGAGGATGAAACTTCACTGTAAAATCGTGTGAAACATTCCGTTCTCCACCTCTTTCTAGTTTTGCAAGGCTCGAGTCAAGCAGTATATCAAAGCTCATTATTGGTGTATATAATCAGAAATAATTTTTTCTTTTTCTTTTTATCAATTGTGCCGAGTTCAACTAGTGAATCAAGCAGATATAATACCTGATTTTTAAGTTTTATAGAGCTGTTTCCTACTGTTATCGATCCTAAACTCAAATGAAGTTGGTTGATCAATTTTACAGCTTCATCAGTGAGGCCCCTTCTTTCGATTTCCCAATCCTGTCCATAACAGTCATCTTCATTGTCAGAAAGTTCAAAAGCAGGTCTTCGGCTCATGACAGCTTTCTCCAGGGAGGTTGGAGGAGATTTTTTACTTTTGCTTGGGGTGTAGACTTTGCTCCGCTTCCCCTCCTTCAGCTGTTTCGATAGAGGTTGGGTTCCCCTTCTTTCATAGATCCCATCTCTTATTTTTTCGAGTTCCGTAAGGCTTTTGCCTTTCAAACCTAATTTCGATTTTCCTGCTCTGTAATTGGGGTCATTTTCGTGTTTCGTGATCAGCTGATTGACCGTTTGCAGCAGGATTGATTCATTGGGATATCCTAGCTCAACCAGTCCCGGCATCCCCCACTCTTTACGTGTGGATTTTTCTTCCATCAACGGTGGGGGTGGTAGTGGAAAATCATCACCATCAACAACTTCTTGATATGAGGGTGGTGGTGTTGGTGGTGATGGTGTTGGTGGTGGTGATGGTTCTGGTGATGGTGCTGGAGTTGGTGCATCCGGTCTGAATTCATCACCAAACGGGTTGATTTCGTCAAATTCATCCATTGTGTAATCAGGAACTTCCTGCTCCTCTTCTTCTTCTTCTACATTGTCGCTGCTTTTTTCATCAAGCCTTTTTGTGATTGGTTTAAAAAGTTCTTCTCCTGAAAGGTGACCAAACTCTTTGTTTGTTTTATCCATTCTGAATTTTTGGTGAATTTCTTCTGTTTGTTTATCCAACACCGTTTTTTCTTCAGCCAACTGATGCCATTTTTTCACTGACATATTTCCAACGTTAATACACGGAAGCGAAAAAAAATGAAGATTCCAAATTATGACCCAGGTTTTTTCAAGAGTGACTATAAGCAAGGTCACCCTTGTATGCCAGCAGATGTTTTTCGGATGTTAATTTGTGGGCCCAGTAATTCTGGTAAAACAAACATATTACTGCATATGCTTTATGAGTTGTTAGAGTTTGATGAAATTTACCTCTTTTCAAAAAACCTGCACCAGAACAAATATCAGAATCTTTTGCAGGACTTTGCTGAAGAAATCAACCCCAAGGTTGGTTATGATGTTATCGAGGCTTACGGTGATGAAATCATTCCACTCGAAGAACTTCCGGCGGACAGCCAAAAAATAGTTGTTTTTGATGATCTAATGTTTGCGAAAGCAACCAAAACAGCATCATTAATTATTTTATCAACGGGTGGCACAGAAACTGCTGCGTTATTTACCTCACTCAAACTTTTTACAAGGTGCCGAAAAACATCCGTGATAACTGCAGCCATTTTTGTATTTTCAGATTTCTTCCAAGAGAAAACAAACGAATTGCAGACGGGATAGGTGTGGATCATGACGCTTTAGATCGCGCCACCGATAAAAAATATTCTTTCTTTTATTATGACAAACCCAAAAAATTAATGAAAAAAATTTTGATGAAGATATATAATGGGGTATATTAAAAGTCAAATAGGTGGAACTAGCCAAACTACGACGAGTGAAAGTGGAAAAGTGGGTCCTCCAGGTCCAGGTGGTCCTCCTGGCCCTGAGGGTCCTCCTGGGCCGAAGGGTGATAAAGGCCCAGCAGGACCACAAGGTCTTAATGGTCCAAGAGGGGGAGGGACAAGGAGGGGCACAAGGAGCACAAGGTTTAAAAGGCGACAAGGGTGACAAAGGTGATAAAGGTGATAAAGGTGATAAAGGTGATAAAGGTGATCGTGGACCTCAGGGTAATGACAGCGGTTCTGCTAATATTGACATGCAAAATAAGTACGATATTTTGCGATTAAAAAGCAACCCTTATCCTGTCTACGGTGATCTGACAAAGGTAATAAACTATCAGGACACGAGAAATATCTTTCTTTCAAAAAAGGAAGGCAAAAAAATGGAAGCAAGCATTGATAAGAACAGTAATACAATCTACAACGTAAAAGACCCAGTACAGGCAGACCAAGCCACAAACAAAAAGTATGTCGATTATCAGCTTGTAAAAAAACTGGATAAAAACGTTAATATTGATATGAAAAATAAATCAATTATCAATCTTCCTTCAAACAAAAGAGACCCCGCAAGTGTCGAGTTTGTTAACTACAGAATTGATGATGTGACACAAAAAAATTTTCTCAAACTTGTTTGCACTAACAATATGACTGGAAACTTGAATTTGAATAATAATAAAATTATTAACTTACAAACCGATTACAAAGATTCGAAATCCGCAGTTAATGTGGATTTTATGCAAAATGAAGTAACAACTATGAGAGATCTTGTCACTCAAAAAATTCATGAATCTCATGCAAAAAAGGGCAAAAAAGGGACGCCTTCAGATACTTGATGGAAGACGCTGATGAATCTTCGAGTGAAAACAGCATCGAGGTTTTGGGCATCAAAGATTTTTCCGAGTCTCCACATCAAATAAATAAAAAAAGCTTACTATCTCAAACTCCTGTTTGAAAAAGGCTCACCCAACCAGTACCGCTCACGCCTCGGTTTTAACCTATATAAACTTCCGGTCGGTTACTATACTATGGGCATTGAATGGTTTTCTCCAGAAATGAATGAGATAAGTGTTACACCACAAGGCACTACGATTTCAATTTCTAATCATACAACCAAAACATTTGAGAAGTACACCAAAACAGTTATCAATTTTCACAGATGGGGTAGCTCACCCCCACAATACCTATATCTCGACCTGCACGGTACTGTCAGTAATCCATCATTAATAACAGTTGGTCATCTAATTGTTTATGGTGTTAAAGAAACAATTTCAAACGTTGATCCAAGTGTCCATGACACCGCTTTTGTAATTGAAAATGGAAAAATGGTTATGGAAACAAATCTTTCTTTAAACGGTCATAATTTGAGTGGTTCCGTTCATTATATACGTGTCCGTTTAAATACCAAAAATGGGCGCAAATTTTTATTAAATGGTGGGGATAAATTAATCATTCCAAATTATAGCCACATATTAACTATAAAAGTGCTCTATTTCAACATCAAAAGACAATATACGCCTATTTCTTTAAAAATAAATCACAGTTTTCATTTAACTCAATCAATCACTTACACTTCAACTAAAGCAACTCAATTACAGACAATAAGTATTAATTTAGTACTGGCGTTTGGTCTAATGGCTGTGGAATTGGCTTCGGGTGTATCAAATGAGGAAATATTACTATTGATTGAATATGGAGTGCCATAAACATTTTTACATTTATTATATAGCACAATGCGGGACATTTTCGAATTCAACCATATCAGCCAAACACTTTCTGAAGAGAAAGTTAAAATTCGGAAAGATTTATATGCTTATTACCATAAGAAACATTATGACTATGAAAAGTTGCACCGCGGTTTTCGAAGAAAAAATTTTGTTTGTAATCTTTCGGCTGGCAAATTAATCATTAGTGCCGCAGTAGCCGGAGGAATTACATTGAACCCTTTTGTCATGCAACTTTAAATGGTGTTGATCTTACTTTGAAAGCAGTGGCGAGCCTTAAGAAATACGATAAGAAAACAGAACAAGCAAATTTTGCCCGTATCGAATACCAAAAAATACTTGATGATATTTGCTTTTACCTCAGAGGTGAAGCTTTCAACGAAAAAGTCTTTCTTGATAGATTGAAAATGATAGATAATTTCGTCACTGATCATTGTATGGAAATTCCGCTATCTGTTCAAAGAAAGTATGAAAAAAATTCACTCAATTATAGATTTTCAAAGTAATTATATATCTTTCGAAATGATTGCAATTTTGCAAACTATTTGCTATCACCTAGTTGAGCTTCTCACGCCCCCCGAAATTTTGCAAATAAGATTTATTACTCGTGAATATGTTTCAAAAATATTGTTACCAACTCGTGATGAAGATGGCTACCCCATTTCAGGACAAGATGTGGTTCCATAAAACGATTTTTCCTAATAAAACTTTTTTTCTTATAAACAACGAAAAATGCGTGATAGTCACGCGTGACCTTATGTGACAAGAGGCGTGACATTGTGTGACTGGGTTACGTTACTGTCACGCGTGACGTTGCGTTACAGGTCACACAAAAGAGCAAAAACCCTTGTCGGGGGGTGCTCGTGGCTGTTCTTGCCTAGCCTCGGCTAGGACTTTCACCTCACCGAAGTGAGGATTTCACCGCTGACAAGGCGGTTGTCATTCCACATTTTACCTCTGGGAGCGAGCTTGAAATCCCGAGGGATTTCTGAGCACCCCCCTGTCACCAGTAGGGCCGAGGCGGGCTCACCCGAGGGTACTCTCCCACTGGAAGAAGTTCCCCTTTACCTCGTAATTCACCGCATGCAAGCCCTCAAACAGGGTTCAGATGGTGGCCAACCATCACCCCCCTAAGGCTTTACCAATGAGTGAACTAATAAATATTGATCACTTTCAATATATATGAAACACATTTTTCTTCTTCTATTCCTTACGGTACCTTTTTCTGTCCTTCACCTAAATGTCGCAATAATTGGATGTTTTTACGCATGCGCTTCACAGAATTTTACCTCGAGAAGAAAAGTACACGCTATTAAACGAATGTATCTTCAATGTACATTACTATGGATGTCTGTACAGATCAACAAACGATCATACAAGACTGGCCAACAGAGAATGTATGTATAGATCAACAAGAAATCTCAGAAGAATGGCCAACTAAAGAAAGCTTTAAAAAAAGAGAAATCTTAAAATGGAGAAATATTTCAGACGATGCATATGTATACAAAATTAAAAAGGTTTCACACCGGGAAAGTAAATATGGGATTTCAGCTATTTTAACTTTAAAAACAAAATGTGGAGATGAACTTCTTGTATGGACTCCTTAAACGTCTTGCTGAACTTCTTGAAGATGAATCTTATCAATTTGTTTATAAAATAGGTCTCAAAACGTCTGCTGACGGTAATGAATATTTTGATTATGAATTAATGTAATCTGTCTGTGTATATTGATTTGTTTTTTCAAGCTTGAGTTGTTAAGGGGGTTTCCCTTCAATGTTTGTACGAGAATATAAATTACGTCATTGTCTGTGGGTTTCACCGAACCGCGAAGTCACGCGCCGTAAACATGACTTAGAGAATGTGGTCCTCTTCCCATATATCAGTGCAATACTTAACTAGAGTTATATCATCGATCGGGACAGAGATGGTTATTTCATCTAAGATTTCTTCTTGTTTATAACAAGGGTAGCAACACCCTCCACAACAACAATGCATATAGGCTACACACACTATAATATGAACAAGCTGCTGTCTTTCAGGACAAAAAGGTTGTATTAAAAGCTCATCGTGAACCAGGTTCCAACCCAAAGCCTCTCGCTCTTTCAAGGTAATGTTTGTAAATTATCTCACGTAACTCTGGTGGTAGGTTTTGAATTGCTTCGGTAATCTGACAGTTGTTGAATCCGGCGGCCATCAAATTTGACTCACAAATATTTAATCGATTATAAATAATTTTTTTTTGTGTGTGTGTTCGGTTATGTTTTCGTTTTAATCTTTTCTTCTTTTTTATGCTGGGTGGTTTATTTCGGGTATAAGTAGTATATCGTGAGTTTAATGAATACTACCTTGTTCTCAGCCGTTTATTTTCGAATTTTAAAACCCCCACCATAATAAACAAGCGAGCAAAGGGAGCTTGTTTATTATGGTGGGGGTTTTAAAATTCGAAAACAAACCTCTGAGAACCAGGTGGTATTCATTAAACTCACGATATACTACTAATGTCGCGTAGGTTTTAGCAGCCGCGAAAAAATTCAAGCACTTTGAGGAACACACATTACTTACCGGATAAAATAGCTTTAAATAAAACTCAAAACTGCTTCGCTTATAGTTACTTAAGTAACCCTTATATTTCGTTCTCTAACTTGAGACCATCGAGATTGAAAACAAACAAACAAACAAACACTGTCCAAACATTCTTAACTCTGTGACATAAGTTTTGCGGCTGCAAATTGTCTGAAATTCGAGCGCTTTTAAAAATGCACAGAACTGTTTTTGGAAGCTTTTCGGATATAATAGGTTTAAACCGACAACTGCTTCGCTTATAGTTTTTCAAATAACTGTTATATTTCGTTCTCTAACTAGAGACCATCAAGATTCAAAACAAAGAAACACCAAACACGCTTTAATTAAATAATGCCAGCATAAGTTTTGCGGATGCAAAGAAAGCCTATATAAAGTTAGGCGCTTTGAGGAACGCACAAAACTGTTTTCGGAAGCATTTGGGATAAAATAGCTGTAAACCGACAACTGCTTCGCTTAAAAGATTATTACTATTGAAAACGTCTAGGACAAGAAAATCGACAGTTGCACAAAGAGATGGACCGGACAGTCAAAACTGAAAGCAAAGCTTGTGCAGTTGTCTTGCCGCTGTGCTTAGACCTACTGTTATAAATAAACAAACACAAAATGATGGACAGAGAAACCATTTTTGAAAAAAGTTTATTCGAAAACCTGTAAGTTTATACTTAAATGCAATTTGCGTTACCCTTTCAAAAATCGTAGGTCGGTCCACGCGAGTGAAATCGGCTGAGCATAACAAAATATTCAAGAATCTGTCACAAATCT
The DNA here is from genome assembly GCA_964017195.1 of Siderastrea radians. NCBI lineage: Eukaryota > Metazoa > Cnidaria > Anthozoa > Scleractinia > Rhizangiidae > Siderastrea > Siderastrea radians. The sequence goes on along the minus strand of OZ024894.1, from coordinate 3,333,051 downwards.
GAGCGCGTTTTCTAATAATTTTTTAAAGTCAAAAGTAAATGACCATTTCAAAACGTAATTTCTTTCATCGTAATACTCGAAATCATGTACCTTAGACCCTTTAAAAACTTCACTTACTCAGTTGTGTTTCAGAACAGGGCAAACTCTCCGCCGTGAAGAAAACAAAGCGATGAAGTCCGTGAAAAACGCTGGTTGCCCAAAAGCACCGCGCGATTTCCTGCCAAGAAAAGATGGCATTCTCTACCCCCGTCGGGTTGTCTTGGGACTCCCCCCCTCCCACAGAGTCTGTGCAGACGGACGGACTTACGACAGAGGGGTGGGGTATTATCGAGATTTGACCAAGGTTTTTTCCAAATCCCCACCTTGTCCCGGGGTGGGGGGGGGGGGGTCGGGGTTTTCGTTGACTCATGCATTAGTTCTCTGCTGGCTTTTAATCCTTTGTTAGAGCGATAGTGACAAGCGCTTGATGTAGTAGGCTCCAAAGGTTGTCTACTTTTCTGGTTTGTTACAAACAATGCATTTAATCTGCTGTTCCGGCCCACGGCTTCCATAACATCAGCCAACCCTTTACGTTTATCTACCTTTGCGATTCATTTTACGGGGAAAGGCTCCCATATCGCGTGCCACTTTCTTTCTTTTTTGAGTGTAGTACTTTTCATGGTTGTCAAGAGAAGTGTGTAAATACGGTTGGTAGTTACGTCTGCTCTTGCTCACAGGGATATAAGTTGGATGCCAATCAAATAACATGCACAGGTAACGGAGGTTAACGTGTACGTTAGACTTGAGGATGTCAGGCTGGTGTTTTAGTCATCATTTGTTACGCTCGTGTGATGCTTGTTGGCAAGCAATTTCATTCTATGCTTTCTTCAGTCGTACTCCTATAAATCACAGGCTCCTGTCTTAAGCCAGGAGAAAGATGGCGAGGGCAACCGGCCTTGCGATGGACCAGCAATGCATTTAGGGCAGTACTTTAAGGTGAAAGAGAACCTAGGAGTACATGGGATAAATAAATACCGTGTGGCTCTAAATGTTTGCGGGTTTTCCGGAAAAAAGTTACCGCAAGCATTTGTGGGTTTTCCGGAAAAAAGTTACCGCAAGCATTTTCTCCGCCAAAATTCAGTCTACTCGAAATTATTTGCAAACATCGACCTCTATGTGATGCAAGAACGTGTTGCGGTCGGTACACTACAAGTATTTAGCTGGTAAAAGCTTTACAGAAAAGGATCGTCTAAAGGTACCCCTTAATTGATTAAGTGATTAACATGTTTGTCACCTGTATTTCAATTGCATGTACTGGAATAAAAACCGAAAATGATATCATTCGAATTGAACGCAACTTCCTGAAAATCGCAAGAATTTATCTCCAGCAAGAAAAACCAGTCCTTCCCAGTCACAAAACTTAGCTCTCGCTAAACACAAAAAATCGCCCACTTGCAAAGTAAAACTCTCACAAAAATTTAGTGCTTCACGGTAACCAGGTTTATCCCAGGTAATCAGGAAAGGACGTTAAAAGTATTTAAAGTTTCACTTGGGGCCTAGCTGACCGTCGCGACCGAAGCTTCCGTAGAATGAAGCAAAAGAGGGTAACTCGAATTCCTCCTGGACGGGGTACCAGTCTATCACAGGGTTACCTCCAGCATGTTTTCGCAGGCACCCAATTATACACCAGGGTGGAGGGAGACAATGTGGAGGCAAGTGTCCTGTCCAAGGAAGCAACTTGAGAATGTTGGGATGTTTCTCAAACCACCAACCCTCCTGAATCTTCCATATTAGCGTTAGTCAAAGGGCGAAAGGGTCATCGGCGAAAGCTCTCACGTGTTACCCTCTTTAAATAAAGTCTCTTACTTAACGTCCAATCAAAGTCCGACACTCTTAAGCTAAAAACCTACGTTTTGAAAATTAAATGCTAAAGGCATGACATTACTTTTTTCAGATATCGACGAATGCACCGCTCAAAATATAAATGGCACGACAAAGACAGTTACACTCGCTGGCTGTGAACAAAAGTGCACCAATGTCGAAGGAAGCTTTCACTGTTCTTGCAGAGATGGGTACACCCTTATGAATGACAAGAAACACTGTAAAGGTAAAAACAAAAAATGCGAAAGATGTGTATACAAGTGGATTTCAGTCAAGTTGCAAAGATGCTGGGAATGAGTTTCTTCTCCTTTATACGTAACATAAAGTTCTCAGAGCTCGCAGCTATCGTGGCTATCGTACGGAAATGAGGTTTAAAAGGGCGCGATAGGATTGGTTGGCAAAAGCAAGAAGGAAATGGTTCGCGGTGTAACGCTTTGGAAGAACGGAACACTTCGCGCGTGATAAAAATTTGTGTGGCTCGATCGTGGACTGCAAACACTTAGTCATGAGTGGACCAGACTCTAGAAAGTTCTAATGCCTATGAAAAACTAAAAGAGTTAGACGAAAAAAACTGGCTTAGATAGGCAATAGCTGCTTAATATTTTCGCCATTTTCTTTTTACTCGACATAAGTAATAAAGAATTTCTTTTCCTTAAGGCTGGCACACACTAGGGAACATGTCGCAGGGACAAGCTCCCTAGTGTGCACTGCCTTGGACGCATGTTGCAGAGACAGTACGCATGCCGGTGCACACTAGGGGACATGTAGCGGGGACAAGTTGCAGCGACAGTTTAACTCGTGTGACATCCGCGTTTTTGCGAAAACGTTCTGTTGCAGGGACACAATTATGACTTGTGGGATAGCCAATGACGAGTTTTTATTGGTTCTGGCTATTTTGGAGCGGAGACAAAATTCTGTCTCCGCAACAGAACTTTTCGCGAACATGGGGATATCACACGAGGAAAACTGTCGCTGTAACAGTTCCCGACAACATTTCCCCTAGTGTGTGCTTGCCTTTAAAGTAGACCGCAGAAGATGAAACTGTTTGTATCTATTATAATTATATATTATATAACGTCAAGGTACTTTTATCTTTAACAGCAATCTGCAGACAAGGATGCAATAACGGTGGCACATGTGTACGTCCCAACGGATGCGTCTGTTCCTATGGATGGACCGGATCCACGTGCAGTAAGGGTAAGTGAAGAACCAGGAATCCGTTTCTCGAAGTCCCGGTAACTTTTCGGGCCCAGAGCAAAAATTTAAAATCAAATTCTATAGAACGTGGGCGTAGTTTTTAGCCCGCAAATCAGCCTGACTTGTTTTATCAAATTAGACTTTTATTGCTCAGCTCAGGGACACAATTATGACTTATGGGATAGCCAATGGCGAGTTTTTTGGTTCTCGCTATTTTGTAGCGGGAACAAAATTCTGTCCTCGCAACAGAACTTTTTCGCGAAAATGGGGATATCTCACGAGGAAAACTGTCGCTGTAACAGTTCCCGACAACATTTCCCCTAGTGTGTGCTTGCCTTTAAAGTAGACCGCAGAAGATGAAACTGTTTGTATCTATTATAATTATATATTATATAACGTCAAGGTACTTTTAACTTTAACAGCAATCTGCAAACACGGATGCAATAACGGTGGCACATGTGTACGTCCCAACCAATGCGTCTGTTCCTATGGATGGACCGGATACAGGTGCAGCGAGGGTAAGTGAAGAACCAGGAATCCGTTTCTCGAAGTCCCGGTAACTTTTCGGGCCCAGAGCAAAAATTTAAAATCAAATTCTATAGAACGTGGGCGTATTTTTTAGCCCGCAAATCAGCCTGACTTGTTTTATCAACTTAGACTTTTATTGCTAAGCTCAAAGACACAATTATGACTTATGGGATAGCCATTATGGCGAGTTTTTAATGGTTCTCGCTATTTTGTAGCGGGGAGAAGATTTTGTCCCCGCAACAGAACTTTTTCGCAAAAATGGAGATATCACACGAGGAAAACTGTCGCAGTATCAGTTCCCGACAACATTTCCCCTAGTGTGTGCTTGCCTTTAAAGTAGACCGCAGAAGGTGAAACTGTTTGTATCTATTATTAACCGGCCGTCGCTATGGCGACCGCCGGTTTATAAAATGGACACGGTTTTTGGTGAAAGTAAGTTGGCTTAACATACGAACAAAGTGCTGTAAAGCTTGTGGTACGGGTACTCAAGAGCGGTACTGTCTTATATAAGACGCATGCGCATACAGTACAGCCCAAAAACAATGCACGCGCAAGAACTTCTTTTTGCGTACGCAAGCCGGGAACTTCTTGCGGCTACTTGCGGGACGCTTGCGTTTGAATACTGCAAGCCGCAAGAACTTCTTTGCGTTTAGAAGTTAAAACCGCAAGAACTTCTTTATGGTAAAGATGTCCGCACCGCAAGTAAGCACAAGAACTTCTTTGCGCTAACATCTTAAAAACCCGGAACCCGGAGAAGGTAAAAAGGAGACCACTTTGTAGTGCAACGCACGTTCGAAATCGGCTGCCTTTGTTGCTTGCAATCAGTTGTTTATTTGGTCGCTTGTAAGTTTTTTCTTCGGTTTAGAATTTTTTATCTGATAAAGAGTTCACTAGGTTCTGAATTTGACGCTGGTCGCCTTCAATGTTATTTTTTAACGGCTAGGGAGAAACGAGACTCAAACGAAGCACGCGTATGTTATTGTTTATTATGTGTTCCGGAGTCCCAGACATGCGGTACGCCTAGCGGCGCGAAAGATTTCGCTCGATTTATTTCACTTAAATAAGGAACAACGGCAAAGCACAGTCCATCCGTCACATTATTAATGAACCGACATTCACCTGTTCAAAAATCTTAATTGGAAAAACACATTATGTTTGTAAAAATAGTTCCATTCACTACGCTGAAGTCGATATCACATTTTAAAACTTCGAAGTAAACCAAAGAAGTCTGAAGGAAACTAAAATTCCGCGATCTGAAAGAAATTCGACACGTCAATTCTAACCTGAGTAAACACAAATCTGCCGTATGCAAATGTCGTACGATTTGCATGAATGACATTTTGTAACGCAATGCATGAGCAGTTCTCTAAGCCGTCAAAACAGCAAGCCCCAGGCAGCAAGCTGTGTCGAAAGGCGAATGTGTAGTTGAAATCATATGTTTATGCTATTTCTTCGAGTATTCCTTTTTTGCTGGGAAATTAAAGTGGTAAAGATGCAGGGATTCTTGACGAGTTCACCCACGAGATGGCATGACTTCCTGCACGTGTAAGTCTTGTCTTGTCTTGCCTGTCAAAGAAGAGTTCGCGCGGTTTGGCACAATTATAGCTTTTGAACTTTTTTGTTTCTATTTCTTTGATGGAATAAAAAACTGAATTGAGTCAGTTCTGAGTTGAACCCGTATTACCGTATCAGACACGCTTAAAAAAAATTGGTCATGTTTTGTCATGTGCCGGAGATCATGTTTACCGGTTGTTTTATCTTGCAGTCGGAAAGCTGGCGGATATTCCATTTCGTGACGTGAATTTTCTTCGATACTTCGGTTGTTCGAACATTTTCTTCCTTGAGTTTTTTATCAGCCTTGCGAACTTTCGCTTGACTTGGCGAATTGTCGCGCCAACGCGGCGAAAAATCGCTCGAAAGCTCGGCGATATTTCAAAGAGAATAGAGTGCGACATTCTCTCTCATTACTTTTGCAAATTACCTCACACTAACACGAGCACTACAAGTTTCTTCGGCTGGACCCGCAGTACTTCTTGCGCCTTCTTGCGGCTTGCGGTAACATTAGTAACTTCTTGCGGTTTCTTGCGGGGTCTGGAAGGGGGGGTCCTGATCCCGCATTCCCACTCCTTTACCACGAGAATCCCGCATCCCGCACTTTTTTCATCGCTATCCCGAATTTCGTTTCTTCTTTCCCAAAAATACATTAAAAAAGACTAATTTCTGCAAAAGCTAATAAATTTAAGATGTAGATTAGGCCTTTCGATTGATATTTGGCGCTCGCCTGGTTGATTCGCTTTTGCCGCTGTAAGGGTTTTTTGGGTCGTGACGATTTCCCGAATTCCCGACAGACAGGCAACAAAATCCCGCCGGCATCCCGTACCCAAATTTGGTGAATCCCGCTTCCCTCGTAGCAGTCAAATCCCGAATCCCGTCAAGATGTTTTGCGTTTTCCCGAATCCCGCACCGTATTTTGGTCAAATCCCGGATCCCGAGAATACCCTTTCAGACCCTGTTTCAACTTCTTGCGCTTCGAATGTTCTTGCGGGTAAACCGCTAAAACATAGCACTTTCACTTCCGCCGGCTTGCGTGTTCTTGCGGCGCAAGAACTGCTTGCGCCACTTCTTGCGCGTGCATTATTTTTGGGTTGTACTGTATTAGTCTGCTGAATGTTACCTTCGTGTGTTCTTTTCTTTTAATTTACAGTATTTAAGATATCAACAACGAAGGGTTGTTAAGTTTGGGGTTTTTTGCAGTTGTCTTGTAAAACGCATGCGCAATTGAGTAAAGCAGCTAATAGGATGGAATGCGGAATTGGCTGTGTTGTCTGATCTAGTTAGTGGTTATGGTGAAAATTTTTTTAGCGCAGGGTGTTTTTTTATCGGGATTGACATTTTGAGGGTGTAAAAATGTGGGAGTCAGAAGGATTTGTGAATGTCAGGAGCATATCACGCTTCTGTGAATGTGATTTGCTTTGAAAGTTGCGTTTTGTATAGGAGCGGTGTAACATTGTGCTGCGTTTTATGGGGGGGGGGGGTTGCGAAGTGAATTGTAGGGTTTCTGATTGGCTAACTTGTAATTCGCAGCGGACAAAAAGGACAGTTGCGTTTTGCCGGCGTGGGCTAGGAAGAGAAGGAATTGGTACTAGAATGATGATGCAATATTAGTGGATTGCACCATCAGTACATGATAGTTCTGACTTGTGAACGGAGAGAGATGAGTGTTTATTTGAGGCGAGAAGTTGATACGAAAGAATCGTCATTAATAAGGAGATCAATTAATAGTTTACTTTTGCAAGGGGATTCCCGGGTTAGCAAACCGGATTTAAACATCACGTCATGAGATATGCCTTGACGTGCCCCATACTCTGACGATCTGCTCGAGCTCGTGTTTATCAAGCGTTATATTTTGATTCTACTGCTATGTTCACTGTTTGTATTTAAGGTCTAGGCACAACAGTAAATACTTCGTCGTCCCGGTGTGAGCATTCTCAGTTGTGGACGAATTTATATCGACATTCAATGTTTGAGTGAATTTGCGTTTTTCAGCACAAATAAAAGCGATAAGAAAGATAAGCTGAGTCATCAGAGTTTAAACATTACATCATCCAGTAACGTTATAGTCAAAATATTGTGTCACACAATCACACTTTTCGTCACGCCGATTCGTATAAATAGAGGATCGCGCTAACATTTGTGAAACCTAGGGGTGGGGAGGGTCAGAATGGCCGGTTAAAATGCCCAATGGGCTTTCTTGTAATTATATATTATATAACGTCAAGGTACTTTTATCTTTAACAGCAATCTGCAAACACGGATGCAATAACGGTGGCACATGTGTACGTCCCAACGAATGCGTCTGTTCCTATGGATGGACCGGATCCACGTGCAGTGAGGGTAAGTGAAGAACCAGGAATCCGTTTGTCGAAGTCCCGGTAACTTTTCGGACCCAGAGCAAAAATTTAAAATCAAATTCTATAGAACGTGGGCGTAGTTTTTAGCCCGTAAATCAGCCTGACTTGTTTTATCAACTTAGACTATTATTGCTCAGCTTTCAAAACCAACAAATTTTGACTCTTCATTGCAAACATTGCGCACATAAAATAGCTTTCCGGGCCCGAAAAGTTATCGGAACTTTCGACAAACAGGATCCAGGCCCTTATTTATTATTTATCAACTTAGACGTTTATTGCTCAGCTTTCAAAACCAACAATTACATAATACAAACCTGCATGATGTCAAGATTATTTCTTTGAGTTACTGTATGTCTATTTGACTCAACAGAAATTCCATTCTTTTTGCGTAGATATAGACGAATGCGACTCAAAAAATGGAGGCTGTGAACAGATCTGTGTCAACTTAAAAGGAAAACCGAACGCTTGCATGTGCAAAAGAGGTTACACAAAACACCCTGAAAACAGTACGAAATGCATAGGTAAGGGTGACATTGTCATGACATTACTTTGAAACGTCTGAGTGTATGGCCTAGGCATGATGCTGTCCTTACGTACGGGTTAAGACATTAACTTCTGCTATCCTCAGCAGCTATAGATAGATAGATAGATAGATAGATAGATAGATAGATAGATAGATAGATAGAGAGATAGACAGATAGATAGATAGATTGATAGATAGATTAAGATAGATAGATAGAGAGCTAGATAGAGAGATAGATAGATAGATAGATAGATAGATAGATAGATAGATAGATAGATAGATAGATAGATAGATAGAATCTTTTATTTTCCCACGGAATTTTATCAAATTAAAATATACAACATATTATTACATAAAATCCGTACACGATATTATCTCAGTAAAACTAACACGCGACACCTGCCAATACTGCAACCATACCTTACATCAAAGGGACTTCTGAAACTATTGCACGAATCCTACAACCCTACAACATCCGCGTTGCTCACAAACCTATCACTACTTTACGACAGCTACTGACGAACGTTAAAGACAAAGACGAACCGAGCGACAGACGAGGAGCAGTTTATAATATCAAATTCTGCGACTACCAGGCCACTTATATTGGTGAGACCGGCAGAAATCTGAACGTCCGACTGACTGAACACAAACGAGCGACTAGAAATGGTGATATCAACAATCACATTGCTGAGGACCATTTAAAGACAAACCACAGAATCGACTGGGACTCTGCTGAATGCGTTACCTACAGTACGGACTACTATCAACGAATCACTCTGGAAAGCTGGTTTACTAACTTAGAACAAACACCACTGAACCGTTGCCAACAGCTACCTGCACCTTACAAACGACTGATTGCCGACAATAACAAGACAGACAAACAATAGACAAACTAACTTATTTGACTAACAATAGACCAACGGACATTTGACTAACAAAAGACGGATCGAAACGCACCAATCACGTTAACCAGTCTTCACAGCCAATAACATCACGGCTTAACTGACAGACGACCAATAACATCACGAGATCGTCGGCCAATCAGGACAACGACCAGAGACTTATAACATCTACTGACGATTCACAGTTCACTTGACTCTGATGATGACTTCCGCTCAGGTTGTCGAAACGTCAGTCAATGTCACCTCAAACAGTCCTTCTCAGGACTACACTCACCCGGACGATCACAATTTACCGAATTATAATTACAGTTAATTAATTAATTACAATATACTGCGATATAAGTATAATTAACAATTATTCTACGAGGGCGCGCTGGATATCGAATGATAGATAACCAACGAGGCTCCAGCAAGCCCGAGTAGAATAATTGTTTTATTGAAAATGTCGCCACTATTAAAAAAAAAATTCAACAAAGAAAGGCAAAAAATGAGAAAAAAGAGAGAAAAAGGGAACAAGAATCGATCACATGACTGAACGAAAAAGGCGTCAAAACCTTGCGAAGTGTTGCAGCGTTTCATTGCAAAGCTGAATGAATCAATGAAACCTCTCGAAAGTGAACGAAGTGGCACAAGTTTTGGAAAAAAATCTTTTAATTATTGGCCGTGAAATATGGCACGTGTTTTATTTTTCCTGAAGCATTGTTGTAATCATCGTTCAAAGCGGATTGAAGCTGTACGATTTCATCATTAGCTGCTAGAGTTGAAAGGGAGCAAGTTTGTAATCCGTTCGCAAAACGGATCCATCATGTGCATGTTTATCGAGCTGAGGACGGAACTAATTTGAACCTGAAGAAGTAATTTCTAAGCAGCTCAGAAGCAAGATTACTGTAGCGAGGAACTTTATAATTCACCATCATAGTTTGTTAAACGCAAAGCACAAAACACAGTTGTTCTCGGTTTAGAGGTTGCGGACGGAATGGTAAAAACAACACTCAAACAACCGGGAAAGCGATTCAACTCCGTTTACATGGCATCCAATTTCTATCTGAACATTTGGACCCGGCTGTTGGAACACAGAGCTACAACGAGTGCAGGTAAACCAGTGTCAATTTTGCGTGTTATAGCCGAAAAAAAATTCGCCCTTCCTTCCTTCTTGGTAGTTTGGTACTTGTTTAGATTGCTTCATGATTTTCGTACCGACTCGCCATGAATGTGTGATAGTTTTCGTTAAATGCTTCTTCCCCATTTCACTGTGTCCTTCATGTTTTGTCTTGATATTTTGAAGTGGAAAGCCTTCTTGATAAAACCTACCGTTTGTTTAATTTCAATAATCGACGTGACGATCGATGAAAGAAATTAACTGCAAACACAACGCTTAATGCTTAAATTTCTATATCTGCACACAGTTTCTTGTTGTCTTAAGAAATCAAGCACTATGGAACAATTTTGATTTGTGTCTTAGTGACGCTGTTGCAATTTCTGCTTTATTTAAATTCGCAGCCAAGTGATTTTTCTCATCCGTTTTTCTCGCCGGGTCGCTCGCGAGGAAAAAGCTTTCAGCTCACCTTGTTGGTGAGTGTTCATTGACCATATATGGTCGCAGCAGGTATATGAGCTGATAGCCTAGCTCCGTGCAGCCAATCAAAATGCTAGAAATCCAATATACCTAGTCCAGTTTTTAATAATATGAAATTACTTTGAGGCATTGCTGGTGCCGGTAGTGTAGGAGTCCAGTTTACACAGATAGATAGATAGATGGATGGATGGATGGATGGATGGATGGATGGAATCTTTTATTTATACACGAAATCTTATCAAATTTAAACATACAGGTTTAAATTTGGTTTCCGTAAAATCCGTGAATTAACTTATTAATACAATACTTTAAAATATGTACTTAAACTTAACAATTTACAAGGCGATCTTTTAACTAATTACTTTACAAGTGCCGGTAGTAAGCCTCTTTTAAACTTTTCCAAAGACCTTTCTTCTTTGAGGTAGCGAGGGAGAGCATTCCAGACCTTGACGCCACTGAAAGCAAAACTATTCTTATAGTAATTTGTTCTGCATTTGGGCAGTTCTAGGTCGTAATTAGAAGATCTCAGACCGTAATTGTTTAAGGCGTTATTAGAAGTGAACATTTCGATAAGGTATGGAGGTGCCAGGCCGTTAACGATTTTAAACATCATAATGGCCTTGTGAAATTGTCTCATGGAATTTAACTGAGTCCAGCCTAATTCCTCAAAAACTTCTCCAGAAGGCTTACTATAAGCAGCACCAGTAACAATACGAGCCGCCCTATTTTGAAGCCTTTGAAGACTATTACAGATAGATAGATAGATAGATAGATAGATAGATAGATAGATAGATAGATAGAATCTTTTATTTACCCACGGAATTTCATCAAATTAAAATATACAACATATTACAATTTGTTTTACATAAAATCCGTACACGATATTATCTCAGTAAAACTAATTACAGTTAATTAAATAATTACAATATACTGCGGTATAAGTATGATATGAAATTACTTTGAGGCATTGCTGGTGCCGGTAGTGTAGGAGTCCAGTTTACACACAAACCTTTTAAGGGAACTTTCATCTTTAACACTTGGAGGCAAATCATTCCATAGCTTAGCTCCAGAAAAAGCAAAACTATTTTTGTAATAGTTTGTGCGACATTTTGGAAGCTCAAGGTTCATTTTGGAAGATCGCAGTCCATAATTATGAAAAGAGGTCTTATGTGTAAACATTTCAGACAAATACGGGGGGGTCAGGCCGTTTAATACTTTAAACATCAAGATAGCCTTTTGACGCTGTCTCATCACCTCCAAATTCAACCACCCTAATTCTGCAAGAAGATCACAAGATCTTTTCAGATAAGAGGCACCAGTTATGATGCGTGCTGCTCGGTTTTGGAGTTTTTGCAAATTTGCCATTTGTGTTTCACCTATAGTGTCCCAAACAATACAACAATATGTAAAATAAGGTTCAATTATTGACCGGTAAATGATAGATAGATAGATGGATGGATGGATGGATGGATGGAATCTTTTATTTATACACGAAATCTTATCAAATTTAAACATACAGGTTTAAATTTGGTTTCCATAAAATCCGTGAATTAACTAATTAATACAATACTTTAAAATATGTACTTAAACTTAACAATTTACAAGGCGATCTGTAACTAATTACTTTCCAAAGACCTTTCTTCTTTGAGGTAGCGAGGGAGAGTATTCCAGACCTTGACGCCACTGAAAGCAAAACTATTTGTTCTGCACTTGGGCAGTTCTAGGTCGTAATTAGAAGATCTCAGACCGTAATTGTTTAAGGCGTTATTAGAAGTGAACATTTCGGTAAGGTATGGAGGTGCCAGGCCGTTAACGATTTTAAACATCATAATGGCCTTGTGAAATTGTCTCATGGAATTTAACTGAGTCCAGCCTAGTTCCTCAAAAACTTCTCCAGAAGGCTTACTATAAGCAGCACCAGTAACAATACGAGCCGCCCTATTTTGAAGCCTTTGAAGACTATTACTTAATGTGTCTCCTATTGAGTCCCAGACAAGACAACGATAACTGAAATAAGGCTCAATAATTGACCTATATAAAGTATCGATGTTCTCACTATTTAGAAAAGGTTTAACCTTTTTCAGTATTCGTAAGTTGGAGAACACTTTTTGCTTTACACTTTGCAAGTGACCTTCCCATGTCAGGTTCTTATCAATATTGACACCTAGGCATTTAGCGGACTCTACTTGCCTAACATCCGTATTAGACAAGGAAAGTTCTATGTTACCGTCAAGAGCGGCAATTCTTTGTCTAGACCCTATTAACATAAAATCTGTCTTTAACAAATTAAGAGTAAGTTTGTTGACATTAAGCCAGGCGGCAATTTCATTAAGATCATTACTCATTTTATTTTGCAAAACAGGCAGACTGCAACTTGTGAAAGTTAAGTTTGTGTCGTCGGCGAACAATCTCGCTGTTCCGTACCCTAAGCATTTTGGCATATCATTAACGTAAATCAAAAACAACAGGGGTCCTAAAATGGACCCTTGAGGTACCCCACAGGAGATTGTCTTAGTAGAAGAGACGACGCCGTTAACACAACACACTTGCTGTCTGTTTGCAAGATAAGACTGAAACCAATGTAGAGTAATACCTTTAAAACCGTAAAATTCTAATTTCTTAAGAAGAATCTTGTGGTCAACGGTATCGAAGGCCTTTTTTAGGTCTAGAAATAAGACTCCATTAACCAGGCCCCTATCTATATTGAAACACCAATCATTCGTCATGTCAAGCAGGGCAGACACGGTTGAGTGGAGCGACCTGAACCCCGATTGGCGAGAATAAAGCAATTTATTATTACTAAGGTGACGGTAAATTTGTTCGAAGAGAATTCTTTCAAAAACACGAGCAATGCTTGGTAAAACCGATATAGGTCTATAGTTATTGGCATCGCATTTTTCGCCGGATTTAAAGAGCGGACAGACCTTTGCAACCTTCCAATCGCTAGGAAATTCACCCGAGGCGATAGAAAAGTTAAAAAGATCAGTTAAACTCTTGTAAATAACAGGTGCGGCTAATTTCAAAATTTTATTTGAAATTTTGTCAAGGCCAGTAGCTTTCGCAATTTTGACTGAACTTAATAACTTTAAGACCTTGGAGGGGCCGATATTTTTAAACTGAAAACTCACAGAATGTTTTGTAAGGTAATCTTCTGGCTTTTTGTTGATAGATAGATAGATAGATAGATAGATAGATAGATAGATAGATAGATAGATAAAGTGTCAATCACAATAACAAAGAGAGAGATAAGAGGAATAAGAAAATGGTAACCAAACTAAAGTGACAATTGGTATGCAACGTTCCGACGTAACAAACTCCCCAAAGAGAGCCCCTGAATGATCCCATGAAAAACCCATATAATTTCTCAAACTCGCCATCGTAGAAATTCTACCTAACATGAACAATATGGAGCAACATAAACATGTGTGGTTCTGACAATTTAATTTTCAGTGTTTTAACTAAATATTATATGGTTCCTTGTTTGTTTGTCTTCATATGTGTTTGAGAAACTTAGAGAAACTACTGAGAAACTTTCAACAATAAAAATCTATAGAAAATGCGCTCTAAAAGTTCGAGTTTTGTAAACGCTGGAAAATAGAAGCATCCCAAAATAGCTAAACCAGACGAAATAAATAAGTTAACTAAAAATGCAACTTTATCGTTTGTGCTTGGTCACGTTTTAGGATCAAGTTTACTGTTAGCGCATGGTAACAGTTGGGATCAACTTTATGGTTTGCGTATGGCCTCATTTAGTTATCAACTTTTTGGTCCGCGGATGGTGACATTTTAGGATCAGCTTAATGATTAGTGCATCCACACATTTTGAGATCAACTTTATAGATGGAGGATGATAAAATTTGCCCTATGCTAACTGTGAGAAATTAGAATCAAATACTCAGGAATTCTTTACTAAGGAAGCAAACGAAAATTAGGATTAGCTGTTCGAAATTCTAATTCAGTCGAGTATCCTGCAAGATAGACTTTCTCTTTTCTGTAACATGTCACCCAAAAGAAGTTCATTCAATTAGCAGGTCAATCAGTGAAGAACACGTTGTAGAAATAAAGAACTCTCTCATGCTTTGTTTATCTCAATGTTGAAAGTGAAACCTAATATATAGATTTAGCCAAGCCTTAAAGCGGAGCCCCCAAGGAATAAACTGGTGTATTTGTTCATTTCTCAAAAATAGTCCTGAAACTTGTCGGTACGAAACATATTTCGGGGCTTTTTTGGCTCGTCCTCTTTCGAAAAATGTTTGTCAAAAAGCCCAAAAGTGTTCTGAATTGTCCTCCAATATTCTGGGGATCTGTTGTGTAAAACCAAGCTCGAATGGTCATTCTAGAGGCTGAGCACAGCTTGATTATTATTTTTTCGGGCATCAAACTGAACACATATTTTACTCACGACCCGCTTGCTTGGCTTTTGCAACGTTTCCATATCCTGTCATTTAACTGTCAACGCTTGTCAAATCTCCTTGGATTAAATTGGCTGAACTTGAACGGCACTCATTTACAACAACAAAATATAACTTACTCTGAAGTAAATGGGTTATAATTTTGGGTTTTCATCGCGTCGGATGTTAACAAATGACACGAACATGTTTAAACTCTATGTCATACGTTTTGCGGCTGCAAAGTGTTTAAGATTCGGGCGCTTTTACAAATGCACAGAACTGTTTTGGGAAGCTTTAAAATAGGTTTAAACCTACAACTGCTTCCCTTATAGTTTCTTAAATAACTTTTATATTTCGTTCTCTAACTAGGGACCATCAAAATTAAAAACAAACAAACAAACACCAAACACGCCTTAAATTATGGCATGAGTTTTACGGCCGCGAAGTAAGCTTATATAAAGTTAGGCGCTTTGAGGAACGCACAAAACTATTTTTGGAAGCTTTTCGGATAAAATAGCTTTAAACGGACAACTGCTTCGCTTAAAAGATTTTTACTACTGAAAACTTCTAGGACAAGAAATCGACAATTGCACAAAGAGATGGACTCGACAGTCAATATTTTAAACAACTATTCGCCGAAATCGCACCGAAGTGATGCTTGTGCTGTTGACTTGTGACTGTACATATCTACTGTTATGAAAAAACAAACACAAAATCTTGTTATATTACGGTACTACTCTATACCATCATCAGTCTAAAGTAACGTACATAGATCGTTGATTTAAATACTACAATAGGTGTTACATAGTAGTAATACACAAGTGAAAGGAAAACAATAGCGGTACTCAGGAGGAAAAGCTTATGCATGAGTCAACGAAAACCCCGACCCGCCCCTCCTCCCCCCCCCCCTACCCCGGGTCAGGGTGAGGATTAGAAGGGAATAGTAGGGGATTCAGGATACAAAATCATGCCCGAGAAGGTGGGGGCATTGGAAGTGTGCAGTAAATTTAGCTGAGCCCTGAGGGCATAGGTGGAGATGTGGAACTGCATTGTGAAGTTGTTATCATTCTTGCTGGGAGCTGTTCTAAAACAAAACAAGCCCAACACCATCTTGTATTTCACTCAGTATAATAAAATTTTATACTAGATCCTTCTTATGTCGACGATGTAATTGTCATTTCCTTATTCGTATATTTTTATTCTTATTGATTTTAAGAGGTTATAGAATTTAGTGCTTTTTACATCTTATATCTTTTTATCAATTGGGTTAAGTTTGTTTTGTAATGATTTTAGGATGTTATTATACCCCTTTTTGTATTGTAAATAATTTATTTTTCAGGGCTCCTATTGATAACAGAGTCTGCTTTGACTCTGAAGGGATTTCCCTGAATAAATAAAGGTGTTTACTTACTTCCTTAGACTTGTTTTGCAATAATGGGTTTAAAGCTTGCAGCAAATATCCAACAGTCGCTAAGCTATTAAAACTATTAAGATCCTTCACAGTCTTTAGTTCTACTGCCAGGGTCAAGGTGATATGGGTGAAGAAAGACACTGGTAAAGAACCTGGGCGACTGAAATGTGCCGTGGGCTAGTAGATTTTTGGAGCTCACTTGCCCGGGTGCCTGGTGGCTAGTGACTCAACTCAGCAGATGTGGAACCCTGGGGGTGGGGTTATTAGGTAATGTTTTGACTCAAGAAGGCATCCCCAGGGTTTTTTCCAAATCCCCACCTTGTCCCGGGGTGGAAGGGGGGGGGGTTCGGGGTTTTCGTCGACTCATGCATTAGTTCTCTGCTGGCTTTTAATCCTTTGTTAGAGCGATAGTGACAAGCGCTTGATGTAGTAGGCTGCAAAGGTTGTCTACTTTTCTGGTTTGTTACAAACAATGCATTTAATCTGCTGTTCCGGCCCACGGCTCCCATAACATCAGCCAACCCTTTACGTTTATCTACCTTTGCGATTCATTTTACGGGGAAAGGCTCCCATATCGCGTACCACTTTCTTTCTTTTTTCCGTTTTCTTTTCAGATATTGATGAGTGTAGTACTTTTCATGGTTGTCAAGAGAAGTGTGTAAATACTGTTGGTAGTTACGTCTGCTCTTGCTCACAGGGATACAAGTTGGACGCCAATCAAATAACATGCACAGGTAACGGAGGTTAACGTGTACGTTAGATTTGAGGCTGTCAGGCTGGCGTTTTAGTCGTCATTTGTTACGCTCGTGTGGTGTTTGTTGGCAAGCAATTTCATTCTATGCTTTCTTCAGTCGTACTCCCATAAATCACAGGCTCCTGTCTGAAGCCAGGAGAAAGATGCCGAGGGCAACCGGCCTTGCGATGGACCAGCAATGCATTTAGGGCAGTACTTTAGCAAACTAAAGTGAAAGAGAACCTAGGAGTACATGGGATAAATAAATACCGTGTGGCACTAAATGTTTGCAGGGTTTTTTTTGACGATCCGCCAAAATTCAGTCTACTCGAAATTATTTGCAAACATCAACTTTCTATGTGATGCAAGAACGTGTTGCGGTGACGGTACACTACATGTATTTAGCTGCTAAAAGCTTTACAGAAAAGGATCGTCTAAAGGTAGTCCTTAATTGATTAAGTGATTAACATGTTTGTCACCTGTATTTCAATTGCATGTACTGGACTAAAAACCGAAAATGATATCATTCGAATTGAACGCGACTTCCTGAAAATCGCAAGAATTTATCCCCAGCAAGAAAAACCAGTCCTTCCCAGTCACAAAACTTAGCTCTCGCAAAACACAAAAAATCGCCCACTTGCAAAGTAAAACTCTCGCAAAAAGTTAGTGCTTTACGGTAACCAGGTTTATCCCAGGTAATCAGGAAAGGACGTTAAAAGTATTTAAAGTTTCACTTGGGGCCTAGCTGACCGTCGCGACCGAAGCTTCTGTAGAATGAAGCAAAAAGAGAGTAACTCGACTCCCTCCTGGACGGGGTACCAGTCTATCACAGGGTTATCTCCAGCATGTTTTCGCAGGCACCCAATTATACACCAGAGTGGAGGGAGACAATGTGGAGGCAAGTGTCCTGTCCAAGGAAGCAACTTGAGAATGTTGGGATGTTTCTCAAACCACCAACCCTCCTGAATCTTCCATATTAGCGTTAGTCAAAGGGCGAAAGGGTCATCGGCGAAAGCTCTCACGTGTTACCCTCTTTAAATAAAGTCTCTTACTTAACGTCCAATCAAAGTCCGACACTCTTAAGCTAAAAACCTACGTTTTGAAAATTAAATGCTAAAGGCATGACATTACTTTTTTCAGATATCGACGAATGCACCGCTCAAAATATAAATGGCACGACAAAGACAGTTACACTCGCTGGCTGTGAACAAAAGTGCACCAATGTCGAAGGAAGCTTTCACTGTTCTTGCAGAGATGGGTACACCCTTATAAATGACAAGAAACACTGTAAAGGTAAAAACAAAAAAATGCGAAAGATGTGTATACAAGTGGATTTCAGTCAAGTTGTAAAGATGCTGGGGATAAGTTTGTTCTCCTTTATACGTAACATGACGTTCTCAGAAAGTAGCCCTATTAGGTTGGCGCCAACATGCAGTGGATACTCCACCTCAACTTGTGAACTTTTCAGTTACTTTGGAAGTGCCGAAATAAATTCGAATGCCGTGTATACGAGACGCTATTTAAAAAGCTTATTCCACTGCTAAACGTGCCGTCTGATCCAATGAAAAGAAAGCCGCATTTCCCTCGCCTTCTGTGAAACATTTGTAAATCATGATGGTTTTTTTTAATAAGATGCACTAAGGTTTTCTCCCGTGTGTTTAAATAAAGTTAAGGAAAAAAGTGTTAACAATATTATCGGTTGCCAATATTGATATGGCGGGCCATCGCTGTCAAAAGTAGATATCCATGATATCATGAATGATATCATGATATCTGCCTAATATCGTGATATCGTGACGTTAGGATATCACTACGATAAGATCTCGTTCAATTGGTAAACCATTTAGCAAATGTATTGTTATCAGTGTTATTTTTAATGTCTGACTTTTGAAATTACCACGTACGCTGAGTTGACGTAAACTACGACCATCAGTAATCGGAAAAAAGCGTGTGTCATTTTTACTTCTGCGAACCGTGACTTTGTCCGCGTGCTGGGCGTGCTTCAAGATGACCTTGAGGCCTGTACAGGCGTTAATCCTTCTCTTGGGATGGACATTTGTGCTCTGGAAAGAACAATACTGTATGGGCTAGCTTTGCTAAGTGTGTGGTTCTACTCATGCCGGGGGGGGAGGTACTCCCGTCAATTTAGGATAGGTGTGTGCCGCCAAGGTTCTCAAACCCTGACCCTATTTAAGGGTAGAAAATCGAGAATTGATACCCTTTAAAGGCTCAAAACCAAGAAATGGCACCCTATTTAAGGGAAACAAGATAACTCATAATTCTGTAACTAGGTGGTGAGGAGCGCCAACACAAGCTATAAACGTCCTATTAAAATCGCATTGTTAAACTTTAATATATAGATTTAGCCCAGCCTAAAAGCGGAGCCGCGAAGGAATAAACTGGTGTTCGTTTCTCAAAAATAGTCCTGAAACTTTTCGGTCTGAAATATATTTCGGGGCTTTTTTGTCTCGTTCGCTTTCGAAAAGTGTTTCTCAAAAAGCCTGAAAGTGTTCCAAATTGTCCTCTAATATTTTGGGGATCTGTTCTGTAAAACCTGAAGCTCGAAAGGTCATTCTAGAGGCTGAGCACAGCTTGATTATTTTACTCACGAGCCGTCTTGCTTGGTGTTTGCAATGTTTCCATATCCTGTCATTAACTGTCAAGGCTTGTCAAATCTCCTTGGATTATTGGCTGTTTGCTTGAATGAACTTGAAACGGCGCTCATTTACAAAAACAAAATAAAAAAATTTTTCGACTGTTTAAATGGGTTATCTTCATCGCGTTCGGATGTTAACAAATAACATGAACTGCCACTAAATAAAAATATTAGTCTGGTCAAAAATTTATACTGACATTTCACCGGCATTTTACTGGGATTACCCGAAAGAAAGGATCTGGGGAGCTTCGAAGCACTTGTAATAAACTTATCGAAGAAATGTCTCGCAGGTTTTAGCGGCCGCGAAAAAATTCAAGCACTTTGAGGAACACACATTACTTGCCGGATAAAATAGCTTTAAACTCAAAACTGCTTCGCTTATAGTTACTTAAGTAACCCTTATATTTCGTTCTCTAACTTGAGACCATCGAGATTGAAAACATACAAACAAACAAACAAACACCGTCCAAACATTCTTAACTCTGTGGCATAAGTTTTGCGGCTGCAAATTGTCTAAAATTCGAGAGCTTTTAAAAATGCACAGAACTGTTTTTGGAAGCTTCTTGGATATAATAGGTATAAACAGAAACTCATAAGGACTTGAAACGTGTAACTCACATATATAGGTTTTGAACGATGCTCGTAATTATTCATTTTCGCAAGTACCATATTTGGAACATGAACAGAGAGAGAGCTGACCAATCAATCTTCGTGAACGACGTGACATAATTTTACACCAAGTTTGCGCACTTGTTCATAGATTAATGGCCGACAAACTCCAACAAACTGGGGAAAATGAAGCCGAAAAACTTTCAAACGTAGGAACGACAAAGCGAAAAGAAATACCGGTTTCAAAGACCGAGCAGGAAATCTTTGAGGCAAAAAAAATTAGTAATTGAAACAACGTGGAGCAAAGCGCTGGGTTAAGAACTAAATCAGACTGTGAAACCAAACCAAAATAGTCTAGCGTTGTTTTTATGATTTCAATCCGGCTTCTTTCACCGTCGCACTATCAACAAATGTTCACAAAAGGTAGATTTTATACGGAAACTTTTGACACCGAAATATCAAAACAGGATACAAAAATAAAACACAGTAAAATTGAAGAGAACCGTTTAATAATATTGAAGTGTCATACGTTTTCAGTGATTCGGTACCAAAATCAAGCTAAATATATAAGCAGAATAAGAGAGGACGACTTTTTCTTCGGCTATATACTACAAAAACAACATCGTTTTACCTGCAGTCGATGTAGCTCTGAGTTCAAGCAGCTCCAAATGTTCAAATAAAGAGAACGTAATTCAAAATAAGTTGAATGATCGCTTTCCCAGTTGTTTGATTCATTGTTAACATGTTTTTTTGCCACATCCCGTCCGAGGCCTCTGAACCTGGAACCACTACGTTCTGTGTTCGTTTCAACTCTCCATCTACAATGTTAGAATCATACAGCTTCAATCCGCTTTGGGCAATGAATACAACAATTTTTTCAGGAAACATCAAACCTGTACCACATTTTAGAGCCAATAATTGTACGACTTTTGCGAAAAAACTTATTCCTGGACGTTCACTGCGGAGCAGTTTCATTGATCCATTCAAGTTTGCAAAGAAACGCTGCAACACTTCGCAAGGTTTTGGCGCCTTAAACTCGTGCGTGGACTGGAGCAAGGGGTCTCCAAATATGGTACTTAGAAAAATGAATGTTTACGAGCATCGAACGTGAGTTACACGTTTCAACTCCTTATGAGTTTCTGGTTTAAACTGACAACTGCTTCGCTTATAGTTTTCAAATAACTGTTATATTTCGTTCTCTAACTAGAGACCACCAAGATTCAAAACAAAGAAACGCCAAACTCGCTTTAATTAAATTAACCGGCATAAGTTTTGCGGATGGGAAGTAAGCCTATATAAAGTTACGCGCTTTGAGGAACGCACAAAACTGTTTTCGGAAGCTTTTGGGATAAAATAGCTTTAAACCGACAACTGCTTCGCTTAAAAGATTATTACTATTGAAAACTTCTAAGACAAGAAAATCGACAGTTGGACAAAGAGATGGACCGGACAGTCAAAATTGAAAGCAAATCTTGTGCAGACTTGTCTTGCAGCTGTGCTTAGACCTACTGTTATGAATAAACAAACACAAAATAATGGACAGAGAAATCATTTTTGAAAAAAGTTTATTCGAAAGCCTGTAAGTTTATACTTAAATGCAATTCGCGTTACACTTCCAAAATCGTAGGTCGGTCCACGCGAGTGAAATCGGCTGAGCATGGCAAAATATTCAAGAATCCGTCACAAATCTGAGCGCGTTTTCTAATAATTTTTTAAAGTCAAAAGTAAATGACCATTTCAAAACGTAATTTCTTTCATCGTAATACTCGAAATCATGTACCTTAGACCCTTTAAAAACTTCACTTACTCGATTGTGTTTCAGAACAGGGCAAACCGCCTCCGCCGCGAAGAAAACAAAGCGATGAAGTCCTTTGAATTCAGCTGTCGTAACTTGAAGTTTTCTCCTTCTACCAGTATTCTTTTGAACTTTTTCTTTCCATTTGTAGATATTAGATGTTTTTTTGTCAAGTATAAGACTTCAGTACTCTCGAGCAATCGTTAAATGCTAAAGAAGCTTAAGCTCTTAAAGAAACCTCTTTTTCAAAAGCGACGATGGACATGCGATTTCCCGCCAAGAAAAACGCCGGTGCCCAAAAGCACTGCGCGATTTCCCGCCAAGAAAAGATGCATTCTCTACCCCCGTCGGGTTGTTTTGGGACCCCCATCTCCCTCCCACAGAGTCTGTGCGGACGGACGGAAGTACGGATGAAAGGACGTACGGACAGACGGTCACTTGACTACTACGTCACAACCAAAATTTCTGGGATTGATAGGTTACTAAATTTCCTTAGTAATGGAGCTCCGCTGGCGGGCTTTGCCCGCAGGCTCCGCTATCATCAAACTACATCAGGCTATTATCAAACTACCAATAACCCACGTTTTAACAATCGCTAATTTTGAGTGTTTCTTTGAGTTCCAAACATTTTCCTTAATATATAGATTTAGCCAAGCCTAAAAGCGGAGCCCCCTTTTTGTTTTGTCTGTTTTTTTCTTTTTGTTTTGTTTTTGCTGGCCGTTATTAATTTGTGAAGACACTCTCATTCAAGTCGTTAAATTAAAAAAAAAAAAACAAAGAAAAAATTCCTGCTCCCGCTGAGTGTCGAGCCCGGCTCGTCGGCGTGCGATGCCGGTGACTAGTCTACTAGGCCATGGGCGTTTAACGTCATTTTAAAAGTTAATTTTAATACTCATTTCTTTCTTCGTGACAAGCTGCTTATCAGCATGAAAATGCTGGTGTTTTTCCTGGCAAAATGTGTTCGAAACGCCGTAAAAATCATGGTTGTGGATAGAAAAAACCAAAAAGCACTAGTTCTGCTATATTTGGAGACGAAGCCGCTGCGAAAAGCTGCGAACTCAAGCGGTGTGCCGACCGAGTTTGAACAGAACCGACGAGGCAAATTTCAACTTTTTGCCTGAACTTTATCGCCTAATTTCTTTCGCCAAAATTGAACTTTTCCCCTTAGACCAAAAAGACAACTGAGTGTTCTTTTGAACTTTTTTTTTCCATTAACAAATTTGTTTTTGACTTTTGTTGTCTTTGCTTGTTTTGCTACAACGCGGGGCAACATCCGATTTCGCGCCAATAACACACGGGATTCAGCGCAGGGTTATATCCAGTGTATGAAGTGTATTGGTAGCCCTCTGGTGCGGACGGATGGACGTACGGATGGACGTACGGATGTACGGACGTACGGACGGACGTTCACGTGACTGTTACGTCACTACCAAAATTTTTTGGCTTGATAGGTTACCAAATTTCCTTAGCAATGGAGCTCCGCTGACGCGCTAGCGCGCTGGCTCCGCTATGAGGTAAATCTGTTTCTTAGAACTAAAAGTCAATACTATTGATCTAAGTTTCCTTTCTCGTTTATATTTGTCTTTAATGTTAGAAATGTTTTTGTTTTACAATTTTTAATTATCGGTGACAATATTAATGCGAGAAAGTAGAGTTCTGAGAGCTTGTGCACTCCATCACGTTTTACGTAATCTATGCTTTATCACGTTTTATATATTGTATGCTTGCCGTTGTGACCATTAAGGGGCCATTAGGTGGACGTTCCATTCTAATGTTACACTTTTACGTAACAACATTTCGAAACCTTTTGTTTATAATTGTTCTCTTCTAAACCTTTTTTCTGTTAATCATTTTGAGATAATGTTTCTGTAAGTCTGATCATTTTGATTTCGAAGTTTAATAAACCAATTAGCAAACTTCTGAGAACATTCCTTGCAATAGCCACTGATTTCAACTCGAGATAACGTGGCTGTAAACCATTTAGAACTCCTAACTGGTAACAATCATATATTTTGAGATAATTTCCCTCGAACATATTTAGTATTAGTATTCTGTTTTTGACCTTTGTTTAATGAAGTAAATCTGGATGTAAGTTTCCTCTTTTTTTAATATTTCTGTTTATCTTTTGAATTATTTTTGTGTCCTATAGTTTTTGGAGAGCTTCTGTTCATTACGCGTAAACACTATCAAAGTAATTTATCCTTGGAGTTGGGATCATTACGAGGGCGTTCGATTCTTATGTTACATCTTCAAGTCACAGCATTTCCAATTTTCTGTTGACCTTTCTTCTATTAATTAAATCTGTTTCTTAAAACTCGAAAGTCAATTACGTTATAATTATGTTTCTCGTTTTGTTTATTTGTATTTCTTCTTTTAAATCATCTTTCCGTCATTTTTCTAGTTTTTGGCAACAATAATTAAGGAGAACTAAAAACAGTTCTTTCATTTTCTTGACCCTGAACTTCTCAGACTTCTGATGCGCAGATTTTGGTATAGTAAAGAAAATACCCGGGAGAAATGTTGAGAGAAAAAGGGCAGTGTTCAAGATTTAAAAAGTTTATTAAGCATTCGAGAATAGCTAAACTAGAAGAAATAAAACAGTTAATGAAAAAGCATGATCAACTCTATTTTCTCTTTAAAAACAATAAGATTAACTATATAAAAATTTAAGAAGAATCTAGCATTTCATGCAAAAACTAATACAAAACGAGACTATAAAATAATCGATCTGCACTTGCAAACACTTGAAATCAACGGGTCAACAAGATTCTGTTACGTACTCCACACATTTCAACTTAGAAACTTCACATTTTCTGTGACTGAAACAAGAAATTAAATTGTTAATACACAGACATAAACATTTTCCATAAAATATCAGAAATGTTTTAAAATAACAAAAAAGATATCAAAAAGATATAATGATAGTGATACTTCGACTGCTTGAATTTGTTGCTTTCTAAGCGTATGTACCATGTTTTGCATTCTATAAGGTTGTTGTTAGCCTAAATAATTTGCTCAATCCAAATGATTTTAAAGGCAAGATAAATGTCAGGCTTTATAAGCCCAATTTTTAGGCTACCTAAACAATGCTGTATTGACCAGCAAAAGTTACGCCATGTCAACCTGATTAATTTAACGTTTCACTTAGTTAACCTAACAAAATCGACATTAGACTTTTGTTATGTTAGTTCAACGTCTCAGTTCACTAAATCAGGTTAGAGTTAAGCCTGAATAACGATTTATCACAACACACATTTTCGCACGAGCCACAACTAAGCATAGATTGAGAAACCTTTCCCTCAGAATAAGCGCGTTTTTACAAAATTTCACAATTGTCGAATTTAATACTATAAATAAAAATTATATTACTCACCCTATATTACTCAAAAGTAAGCCCGGATTCTTACTGAAACACCAACATCACGTTCGTGACCTCTTATAAATACTTTCAGGACTAAAACCGCCCTCTCGTCAACTTAACACCATATACACTTACGTAATCTTGAACAAGTAATTCAAACATATTTTAAAACCTTTTCTCCCACATCTAAAAATCTTCAAATACTTCACGCACTCAGTAACACAAATATGTCATTTTTTTGCTCTTTTTTCCGTCCACCACACTCAAAACATTATTTTTTCCCTGTTGTTATAAACTCGACTTACTTGCACCATAAACGTGTTCCTGTTGTATCACTCGTTGAATATTGTTTACTGCTAACAGAAGGAAATAGCGCATTACATTCATATTTCTACCTTCTAAGGATGTTTAACACAGGAATTCGCTATTCTTCCCATAACACATCGTGTCGTTATGACGACACGAGCGTAAAAACGTTTGATTTTCTTGCCTGCGTACACACACGCATGTAATTTTTGCCGACACTTCAGCTGTGTTTATGGCGACGGCTTGATGGGAAGTTGCGCGGCCTTGCAAGCAAAATTACAAAAATTATACGAATCTGGAGCAGACAATCAGTTAAACAATTTTAAAAAAGCAAACCAACATTCAAAAACAACATTTACCGTACTGTAGTGTTTTCCAGCCGGTCTTATAAGATCGATTTGAAGAAAGGCATGTGCTTCGCCCGGGTGAGGATGTGGATTCGTTTGTTCTTCGTTTAAAGAAACAAGGTAGACACCGTTGATACGATCCGGAAGAACTGGACGGTAAGGGATCAATTGCTCGAGAACATTTCTTTGCAAGAGTTGCGGACAAAACTGTTTGAGGTGCCAAGCTTTGAACTTCAGGACGTTGTCACAAGGGCCAGAGCATGGGAGATGGCAAGACGTTAGGCAGCGAGCATTGCAGGATCGGCGTTAGGGCCAGAGTCAGGCGCCAAGGTAGTAGGAAAAAGAAGTCTTGGAGCTCGTGGTTATCGTGGCTATCGTGGATGTGGGGGTAAACACGGAAAAGGAGGTTTAAAGTGCACCTAACCCCTAAAATTTTTTTTCGGCTAAATAAATTCTGTAAATGGTTTGAACCCAGGAGTCATATCAGAAACTCCGAACCAAACGCTACGAACACTAATGCGACACCTGTCACTACTACAACCATACCTTACATCAAAGGGACTTCTGAAACTATCGCACGAATCCTACAACCCTACAACATCCGCGTTGCTCACAACCCTATCACTACTTTACGACAGCTACTGACGAACGTTAAAGACAAAGACGAACCGAGCGACAGACGGGGAGCAGTTTATAAAATCAAATGCTGCGACTGCCAGGCCACTTATATTGATGAGACCGGCAGAAATCTGAACGTCCGACTGACTGAACACAAACGAGCGACTAGAAATGGTGATATCAACAATCACATTGCTGAGCACCATTTAAAAACAAACCACAGAATCAACTGGGACTCTGCTGAATGCGTTACCTACAGTACGGACTACTATCAACGAATCACTCTGGAAAGCTGGTTTACTAACTTAGAACAAACACCACTGAACCGTTGCCAACAGCTACCTGCACCTTACAAACGACTGATTGCCGACAATAACAAGACAGACAAACAATAGACAAACTGACTCATTTGACTAACAATAGACCAACGGACATTTGACTAACAAAAGACGGATCGAAACGCACCAATCACGTTTACAGTCTTCACAGCCAATAACATCACGGCTTAACTGACAGACGACCAATAACATCACGAGATCGTCGACCAATCAGGACAACGACCAGAGACTTATAACATCTACTGACGATTTACAGTTCACTTGACTCTGATGATGACTTCCGCTCAGGTTGTCGAAACGTCAGTCAATGTCACCTCAAACAGTCCTTCTCAGGACTACACTCACCCGGACGATCACAATTTACCGAATTATAAATAAATTCTGTTATCATCTGGAACATTTCTTCGCAAAAATTTTTTGATTTGGTTAAATTCTCAATTTTCTGTGCCCTGTTAAATTCAAGAAAAATTTGGTTCACGTCCGAGTAAGAGGAACCTGGGCGAGCCGTACTTGTGACGTCAGATCAAGAACTAAGAATTCCACAGCGCTTAGTTTTTAGCTGTGTTTCTCTTACTTTACTTGTTCATCGAAGCCTTCTGACCTTCTAGCTAATTCGAACAAAAGCATAGTATGACTAAAATTCCAATGTTGTAATCCAAAGCAGATACTGAGACGAGCTACGCGGATTCTGCTTATTTGTAGATGAATTTTAGCTCTGAATACGAGATAGATGCGGAACACGAAGTCGACACAGTACACCGCCAAAGGATGAAGAAAGTGCCGTCCTGCTCATATCTGCTAAAAAGCCGCTAACCAACGAAGAATGAATTTCTCAATGCAAAAGGAAATAAAGGCAAACTAAGAACTGGAACAGCAAATAAAGCAACTTTAATACGATTGGCCTTGGAGGGCCGCGAAGAAGCCGGAATGCTGAGCTTCTCCCGTGAGTGTTTACATTTTATTACGCACGTTCGGTCTTCACGTTTGGTCTTGGTTTTCCTGCTCTCCGCTTCTCGCATTTGAGATTTATATTCAAGCTGAGGGAACTTCTTATAGAAATGGAGATTTTAATAAAGCGCTCCTTTCTTCATTTATTTATTTTACATAGAAGTAAATGTGGAAACTGCGATATTACTTACGTCTTGTCCATTTCTGTAACCAGCATTAACAATAACAACAATTTATAACACTAGTGAATCAGGAAGGCAATTATTTTCTAAAGGACATTGACGAGAATTATAAGCACGAGAGTTTGTTAGTATCGGTTCAACTGAGATTATCTTACCAATCATTTTTCTCGCGTCAACGTGCAAGCAGTTTCCTCGGATCCCAGCGCGAGCGGAAATGTACAAATTATGTAAATCAACCGGCCCTCGCTTAACTCGCGACTTGAGGCTTCGCCGCTCATCACTCACACTTCGATCTTTTGCGGCCTTTTTTCGGACAAAAAATGGTAATAAAAGAATTAAGAAAGAGACTGCTTGTCCTCTACTTCAACGGAGGATATGAACAAGGGATCTCTGCACAGTAATCTTTTGTTATGCTCGAGTGATTTGATATGACTCTAGATAAAATTCTCATAGCAAGGCACGTTCATAGACTAGAATAAGGAATAATGGCAATGGTTTGTTATTGTGGAGAAAGCGCGTTCGGTCGTGCTGAAGGATGACTTTCTATAAATACGATCTTTAATTTTAAACCCTTCGCTGTTTTGGGCACCGCTTACATGTAATAGCGAATCGCACTATTACTAAAAATAGATTTCGCCGCATGAGACCCCCCGCATGACTCAGACAACAATTTTAGTTTGGCCAAAGGTTTTGTATGGAGGGGACGCATTCTTGACAAGAAAAAAAACGAGAAAGGCACAATTTGAGGCCGAGACTTTCGATAGGCTCGAAAAATGGTAGATATCAAACACTCTTGCTTTAGTTAGTGAAAAACAGATTCAAGGTATCCAAAAAATGGCCCAAAATTGAATTTATTACTCGAAGATCCGGCAATGACATCTTCATACCCACTGCAAAATTATTCAGGATGCCGTGAAATTCAAGCGGCGAATAGCGAACTACTATGAAAGTATAGAATTGCGACGAATTGCGAAGAATACTACTTGTGTGTTTGCTTCATTTAGGCCCTGGAAAGAACGTCGATTGCAAGAAATTCCCGAATTTGACGGCACCGATGGCCGGTCATCTGTTTCGACACATGATAGATAGAGGGAGAAAATATTATGCTATTTAAACGCCTTTCTAATGGTATAATCAGATACATCGTTGCAGTTTGATCATGAAGGGCTTTGATTTTAATAAAGCTGTTTTTTATCCCCATTACTATGACAGACTGCAGCTATAGCTGCCGGGCTCGATCAGTCTAAATTTAAATTGTATTTGCCGCGACAATCAAGGAGACCGATCGGATGAGCGTTTCTTTGTGTAATTTTGTCGTGGCATACATCTGAGGTTAGCTCTGTTGTGTTGCACAATGTGCCACAAAGAACAGTGTGAACATTCTGTATTTCTCGTACACATAAAATAATGCTTTCTTTCAGCAAATCGGGCCTTTATAATCCATTCAATAACTCTGATAACTGAGGGAAAACATTACATTTATTGAATAATCGCTCTGTTTGACAAACCTTTTGTTTCAAACCAAGGTTTTAGCTTTCTATGCCGCACAGCTAAGGTTTTCTCTCGAATTCTGCGCCCATCTGGCCATAGTATCGTGAAATAATCGCTAAATATACCACCGAAGTGCCCGCCAATTCCATTTTGCCATACATCGCTCTTACGAAGAGCGGTTTGTTCGTCTGACTTTTGTCTGAGTCACACAGGGGGTCAAAATTCTGTGACGTCATTAGTGCGCTTCGCTATTATTTGGCGCTTTCCGTGTAGCCAACTTGAATAATTCGCAAAGGTAATAATTTTCTGCATACCGCGTATCGCGGGTATTCTGTGGTTAATCGGCAGTTGAATCATTGGAAATACACAAAAAGCTATCGTTTGGTCGGATACTAAAGTTGTTCATTCATTCATACCTTCTTCTGCGACAACAAATCTTTGCTTAAAATACATCGAGCATAGTATCGAGTGCTTGGAAGGCTGCCACTTTGCTTGCTATTGCTTTACTAAATCCACTCATTTCGTCCCTTCGCCTCTGGTCGCTCGTCGTCAAAAAATGCTGTATTTTTGTAGTGATACGTCTTGTGATTCGTTTCTTTGGTTACTATGTCTCGGAGCAATACGAACGGTGGACAGTTTTCTGTACATCTTCGAGAGCTCAAGAGAAATATAGCTCCGATAGAGATAGCGCGAGACTGCGGGTTCTTGATTTGACGTCACAAGGTGACTAGTCCCATGCCCTCACTGCTCGACCCTGAACCAAAATGGTGTCTATTTTCGGCCTATTTTCCGTAGTTCAACCGCGCACAGAAAATCAGGGATTGAACCAAATCAAAAACTTTTTGTGACGAAATGCTCCAAATGATAACAGGATTCATTTGACGGGGAAAAAATTTTTTCGGGTTAGGTGCACTTTAAAAGGGCGCGATAGGATTTGTTGGCAAAAGCAATAAGGAAATGTTCGTGGTGTAACACTTGTGGAAGACCGAAACACTTCGCGCGTGATAAAAATGTGTGTGGCTCAATCGTGGACTGCAAACACTTAGTCATGAGTGGACGAGACTCTAGAAAGTTCTAATACCTATGGAAAACTAAAAAGAGTTAGACGATTTAAAAACTGGCTTAGCTAGGCAATAGCTGCTTAATATTTTCGCTATTTTCTTTTTACTCGACAGAAGTAATAAAGAATTTTCTTTCCTTAAGGCTGGCACACACTTGGGGACATGGTGCGGGGACAAGCTCCTTAGCGTGCACTGCCTTGGACGCATGTTGCAGAGACAGTACGCAAGCCGGTGCACACTAGGGGACATGTTGCGGGGACATGTAGCGGGGACAAGTTGCAGCGACAGTTTTACTCGTGTGACATCCCCGTTTGTTGCAAAAACGTTATGTTGCGGCGGCACAATTATGACTTATGGGATAGCCAATGGCGAGTTTTTAGTGGTTCTCGCTATTTTGTAGCGGGGACAAAATTCTGTCGCCGCAACAGCACTTTTTCGCAAAAACGGGGATATCACACAAGGAAAACTATCACTGCAACAGTTCCCTGCAACATTTCCCCTAGTGTGTGCCGGCCTTTAAAGTAGACCGCAGAAGATGAAACTGTTTGCATCTATTACAATTATATATTATATAATGTCAACGTACTTTTACCTTTAACAGCAATCTGCAAACACGGATGCAATAACGGTGGCACATGTTTACGTCCCAACGAATGCGTCTGTTCCCATGGATGGACCGGATCCTCATGCAATGAGGGTAAGTGAAGAACCAGGGATCCGTTTCTCGAAGTCCAAGTAACTTTTCGGGCCCAGAGTAAAAATTTAAAATCAAATTCTATGAAACATGGGCGTAGTTTTTAGCCCGCAAATCAGCATGACTTGTCTTATCAACTTAGACTTTTATTGCTCAGCTTTCAAAGCCAACACAATTTGAGTCTTTATTGCAAACATTGCGCACATAAAATAGCTTTCCGGGCCCGAAAAGTTATCGGAACTTTCGAGAAACCGGATCCAGGCCATTCTTTACCAATCTTGCTCCCACTTTTTTTACAGTTTCGCTTCATGTTTACTACAGTTGCTCACCATGCATTTCTCATATATAGGTCAATTTGATTCTTACATGGATTAATTTAATTAATTAGTCATTAACTAGTCAATTACCATGGACTTATTAGATAAATTTGCCATCAAGGACGACCTACTTTATGTAGAGCTTAAAAGTATCTTGAAATTTAGACGTAAATGATCTGTCTATGTAACCTATTAAAAAGAAATGACAATTACATAATACGAACCTGCATGATGTCAAGATTATTTCTCTGAGTTACTGTATGTCTATTTGACTCAACGGCGTTTAATTTGAAATTCCATTCTTTTTACGTAGATATAGACGAGTGCGAGTCAAAAAATGGAGGCTGTGAACAGATCTGCGTCAACTTAGAAGGAAAACCGAACGCTTGCATGTGCAAAAGAGGTTACAAAAAACACCCTGAATACAGTACTAGATGCATAGGTGAGGTTGACATGTCATGACTTTAATTTGAAACGTCTGAGTGTATGGCCAAGGCATGCTGCTGTCCTTACGGAATGAGACATTAACTTCTGCTATCCTCAGCAGCTATAGATAGATAGATAAATAGATAGATAGATAGATAGATAGATAGATAGATAGATAGTTGATAGATAGATAGATAGATAGATAGATAGATAGATGATAGATAGATAGATAGATAGATAGATAGATAGATAGATAGATAGATATAGATAGATAGGTAGATGGATGGATGGATGGATGGATGGATGGATGGAATCTTTTATTTATACACGAAATCTTATCAAATTTAAACATACAGGTTTAAATTTGGTTTCCATAAAATCCGTGAATTAACTAATTAATACAATACTTTAAAATATGTACTTAAACTTCACAATTTACAAGGCGATCTTTAACTAATTACTTTACAAGTGCAGGTAGTAAGCCTCTTTTAAACTTTTCCAAAGACCTTTCTTCTTTGAGGTTGCGAGGGAGAGCATTCCAGACCTTGACGCCACTGAAAGCAAAACTATTCTTATAGTAATTTGTTCTGCATTTGGGCAGTTCTAGGTCGTAATTAGAAGATCTCAGACCGTAATTGTTTAAGGCGTTATTAGAAGTGAACATTTCGGTAAGGTATGGAGGTGCCAGGCCGTTAACGATTTTAAACATCATAATGGCCTTGTGAAATTGTCTCATGGAATTTAACTGAGTCCAGCCTAATTCCTCAAAAACTTCTCCAGAAGGCTTACTATAAGCAGCACCAGTAACAATACGAGCCGCCCTATTTTGAAGCCTTTGAAGACTATTACTTAATGTGTCACCTATTGAGTCCCAGACAAGACAACGATAACTGAAATAAGGCTCAATAATCGACCTATATAAAGTATCAATGTTCTCACTATTTAGAAAAGGTTTAACCTTTTTCAGTATTCGTAAGTTGGAGGACACTTTTTGCTTTACACTTTGCAAGTGACCTTCCCATGTCAGGTTCTTATCAATATTGACACCTAGGCATTTAGTGGACTCTACTTGCCTAACATCCGTATTAGACAAGGAAAGTTCTATGTTACCGTCAAGAGCAGCAATTCTTTGTCTAGACCCTATTAACATAAAATCTGTCTTTAACAAATTAAGAGTAAGTTTGTTGACATTAAGCCAGGCGGCAATTTCATTAAGATCATTACTCATTTTATTTTGCAAAACAGGCAGACTGCAACTTGTGAAAGTTAAGTTTGTGTCGTCGGCGAACAATCTCGCTGTTCCGTACCCTAAGCATTTTGGCATATCATTATCGTAAATCAAAAACAACAGAGGACCTAAAATGGACCCTTGAGGTACCCCACAGGAGATTGTCTTAGTAGAAGAGACGACGCCGTTAACACAACACACCTGCTGTCTGTCTGCAAGATAAGACTGAAACCAATGTAGAGTAATACCTTCAAAACCGTAAAATTCTAATTTCTTAAGAAGAATCTTGTGGTCAACGGTATCGAAGGCCTTTTTTAGGTCTAGAAATAAGACTCCATTAACCATGCCCCTATCTATATTGAAACACCAATCATTCGTCATGTCAAGTAGGGCAGACACGGTTGAGTGGAGCGACCTGAACCCCGATTGGCGAGAATAAAGCAATTTATTATTACTAAGGTGACGGTAAATTTGTTCGAAGAGAATTCTTTCAAAAACACGAGCAATGCTTGGTAAAACCGATATAGGTCTATAGTTATTGGCATCGCATTTCTCGCCGGATTTAAAGAGCGGACAGACCTTTGGAATTTCAGAAGCAAGTCTCGGACCCATGGTCGTGAAGTGGCAATTTAAGAAGTCTGCAATCTCCTCAGATCTTGTTAGAGTCGCCGAATCTGTCCTTAGCTCACTAACCATTATACTGTCAGACTGCTTACCCATTAAATCATTCAGAATTTTCCAGGTTGACCTCTGATCACCTGAAGCCTCTTCGATTTGCTTTTTATAAAAACATTTTTTCGCATGCCTAATCTCCTTATTTGCCAAATTCCTTTGTTGTCTGTAAGCTGCCCAGTCCTCTGGGGAGCAGCTTTTTGAAGCCTTTTTCTTCAGCCAATCACGCTTAAACATATCTTGTTTAACGTTAGAATTTAGCCAAGGAGACGGTTTATTACGAATTTTGACAATACGGCAAGGCATATGTTTGTCGACCACAGCAATAAATACTTCTTTCCACGCAGACCAGGCGTCATTGACATTTTGAAAATTGGCAATTAATGGCCACGTTGAATTAATCAAGTCGCTTTTAAATTTGCTTTCATTAAAATGTCTAAAATTTCTTGTCTCGATTAACCGTGGCTGCCCTCTTGGGATGCCAATCTTTCTGACAGCGTAAATAAGGCTGTGATCACTAATTGAGAGAGGGTAAACTCCCGAGTGGCTTAGACTTTCGACGCTATTTGTAATAACTAAATCAGTCAGAGTCTTTGTCTTAGGAGTAACCCTTGAAGGTTCATTAGTAGTAATGTAGGCTGGTTGAGGGTGATTTACCTCGCTTTCATGTTCCAAAAAACCTCGCTTTCATGTTGGGTCTCGATGTGAGGTCGAGACATAGGGGAAATACGTCACGAGATCTTAGGTTTATTGTTAATTATGATTGCATTGGTTTGTTTGTCGGTAACGCCGTCATTTTGGTTCATGTCTGAAGCGTGTAAGGGTGAAATTATGAAGCCACGTTGAAGACCTTTGCGATGTTTGGATTCTTTTCAGAATATTTTTGGACGAGAAGCATTGCGTTTAATAACAAGACCCGAGAGATCACATTTGGCTCGATTGGCCGAGAGGATCAGAGAAAGAAGAGAAGAAACGTGGCGTACGTCACGAGATCTTAGGTTTATTATTAATTATGATTGCATTGGTTTGTTTGTCGGTAACGGCGTCATTTTGGTTCATGTCTGAAGCGTGTAAGGGTGAAATTATGAAGCCACGTCGAAGACCTTTGCGATGTTTGGCTTCTTTTCAGAATATTTTTGGTCGAGAAGGATTGAGTTTAATTACAAGACCCGAGAGATCACATTTGGCTCGATTGGCCGAGAGGATGAGAGAAAGACGAGAAGAAACTTGGCGTGTATTGAATCGAGATCGCGTGGCGGCTTTTATTGAATTGGTGACCCTTGTCTGGGTCGATGAAGAAAATTGCATCCGTCACGCTTCAGAGAGAGGAACTGCGGATGAATCCCTCACGTGGACATTACTGCATCGTGTGTTGCCGTTTGCTTTTTTGTAATGGTTTTCAACATTGGCAAAGTGGGCAAGACCGATGTTTCTGAAAGACTTTGAAAAATGAGAACGTGTTTGGATATTAAATTTCCAGACTTGCGTGAAACATCGAGACATTGGCGTAAGGTTTGTCATTATTATGAGGGAATATGGAAAGACAATCAATAAGACATATAGCGTGACGTTTTCATGTTTATTATTTAACCCAAGTAGAACAATTACAAATGTTTATTAGCTTTATCTAACAATTGTTGTAAACGCACACGTTTTTTGTCACATGTATTTTTTCAGTCGTTTTCGTTTTAATTGAAAAGGAGAAGATCTCACAGTTATGTCTTCCTCCGAAACAAGAGGTTCAAATCGGAGTAAATAAAAAGTGTTATTACTCATGACAGGAGCGTAAGTTTTGACTTGGTTTGAAAAACGAACACGCTTCATGTTTTACAAATGAAGTCCTTCCAGCTCTAGTCTTACTTGCTCAATGTTTTCGGGTAGACAGAATGTTCTCTGGAACAAGTTCTTGATTGCTGCCCTTGTTGCAGGAGTAATGTCTCGCGAACCAACCACAGCACTGCTCTGATGAAGGGACGGTAGTCGAAGAGTGCCCCAGGGTTTAAACCAGGAACATGGAACCAGTTAGTAATGCTCTATCATTCTATTTTATTTATCTTACAATAGTTACAAGTACAATACTATCAAACTCTATTAAGCAGGAGTAGTGTAACGAGGTTTCCATCCTTTAACAACCAGATCTCCATTCACTAATTTTTCATCCCCCAATTCATCGGAGTTTGAAGCGAGAATAGTATCTGTGATGAAAATGTTGTAATGAATGAGTATATACTCAATTGGAGCCGTTCAGTTCCTTCTGAATCTTTTGTTGTTGTGTGGGTATATCCAGGCAAAGGCAATCTAGGTTGTCTCCAAAAACGCTTTTTGTGGTCAATTATTCCTTTTCCTCAGATCCAAGGTTAACTATTTTATCCGGACACTCATCGGGTTTGACAGACTCCACGTTGTCCGAAGAGACAGTAGGCATAGTGACCGTGTTTTTCACTTGTTTCCAACAACCAGCTTTCTCGTGACGGTCCTTATTATACTTGCGACTAAAGGGTCTGTCACAATACTGACAAAGATAAGACATCTCAATCCCTTGTGTTCACAACACTCTTCCACTCTGAATGAGTAGCAAATGCTAAACATTTGCACTTATATATGTTTTGAGTGTGAGTGTCTACCACTGACTATAAAGGGGTATACCCATATGCTCCAAAAGAGTGACTGAAATACCTCATACGATTTTGTACCAAAACTGATAGGGTCCCAAAAAGGGTCTGGAAAACGGGTCACGTTGCTATTACGTGCTTTCATGACGTCATCATTAACCCCTACTCATAGGCACCACACCCCATTTTGGGTAGAAGGATAACTCATAGGGAGTAACCCTCCTTATTTCTTCCTCATTCCCTCCATCACTACCCCATCACAACTCCAAGACTATTACTGGGTAGTTTAAAACAGTCATTACAACAATAGTTTAGGAGAGCTCACATATTTTATTCACGTTCAATGTAGTACATTTTGATTAACTTGGGTTCACAACCAGCCTTGTTTGTTTGCTCCTTCCCCCTCCTTCATCTCCTCATCGTCGTCACTGTCTACCTCATCATATTGATTGTCAGTGTCTGTCTCATTTTCAATGGTCGCCTCATCTTCATCGTTTTCACCGTCTTCCTCTTCGGAAGTTTCCGCCTCCTCCTCTTCAGGCACCGATCGCCGACGGAAAACTCTATTTAATAAAAATTTTCTTCTATCAACCGCTGCCTCCATAGCCTCTTCACGGTCCATTCCTTCTTCTTTCATAAACTGATGCAAAGTTTTAATAATTTCTTCGTGCACTGGATCCCTTTTTAGACGATCATACCATTTGAGCGATTTTAGGTAGAGCCTTCTCAACTTTACCCTAAAATAAGGAAGCAGACGGTTGAACGCTTTGGCCTCAGCCACTGTTTGAGAAAACCCTTTCTCTTGGAACTGCTCCACCTGTTTGCTGTATTTCTGACTGAGATTCAGTTTGACTTCAGTTCTCAAAACTTCCCAGGGGTCTTGTTCTTCTTCTTCGTCCTCATGTATGTTATCATTGTCTTCAATGTCTTCACTTTCGTCTATGTTCTCATTTTCTTCATTTTCATCAACTGAGGGAGATGGTGGAAGAGAATATGGAAGCATGTTTTCCTGTTGTTCTGGTTGGTCTTCCGTTTGGTAAGCTAAACGACAACTCTGTTTCTCGTGTCGGTCGCGATTGTCACTACGACTAAAGGGTTTTTGACAATAATTGCAAAGATAGGCCATGAACTAACTCCTGAAAAAACATTCGTTTACAACTCCCTTTTAGTAACTCATAACGAGTTAGTTAATGTGGTATGAGGTATGTGGTAGAGTGAGTTACTCATAATAGGTTATACGCATGCGCAAAATACGTGCTCATTCCTCCTCCTCACAACTCCTCATTTCCTCCTCACCGCTCCTCATTTCCTTGTGAGTTATTTATGTAAAGGGTTGATTTTTAAACCGGTTGTAAGCAGGTTGCACCAGTTCAGAGCAGTTTCTACCGGTTTGAAGCGGTTACTCGATCTAACCATCTCATTTACTCCTCACTACTCAAATGTGCAACATCCCTCATTCCTCCTCCTCCTCCTCCTCATTCCTCCTCCTGCTCCTCCTCCTCACTACGCATTCTGGCGTTACGCATTTCCTCCTCCTCCTCCTCCTCATTCCTCCTCCTCCTCCTCACTACGCATTCTGGCGTTACGCATTCTGGCGTTACGCATTCTGGCGTTACGCATTCTGGCGTTACGGATTTCCTCCTCCTCCTCCTCCTCATTCCTCCTCCTCCTCCTCGTTCCTCCTCCTCCTCCTCATTCCTCCTCCTCCTCCTCCTCATTCCTCCTCCTCCTCCTCATTCCTCCTCCTCCTCCTCCTCCTCATTCCTCCTCCTCCTCCTCACTACGCATTCTGGCGTTACGCATTCTGGCGTTACGCATTTCCTCCTCCTCCTCCTCCTCATTCCTCCCCCTCCTCCTCATTCCTCCTCCTCCTCCTCATTCCTCCTCCTGCTCCTCCTCCTCACTACGCATTCTGGCGTTACGCATTTCCTCCTCCTCCTCCTCCTCATTCCTCCTCCTCCTCCTCACTACGCATTCTGGCGTTACGCATTCTGGCGTTACGCATTCTGGCGTTACGCATTCTGGCGTTACGCATTCTGGCGTTACGGATTTCCTCCTCCTCCTCCTCCTCATTCCTCCTCCTCCTCCTCGTTCCTCCTCCTCCTCCTCATTCCTCCTCCTCCTCCTCCTCATTCCTCCTCCTCCTCCTCCTCCTCATTCCTCCTCCTCCTCCTCACTACGCATTCTGGCGTTACGCATTCTGGCGTTACGCATTTC
The DNA here is from genome assembly GCA_964017195.1 of Siderastrea radians. Classification (NCBI taxonomy): domain Eukaryota; kingdom Metazoa; phylum Cnidaria; class Anthozoa; order Scleractinia; family Rhizangiidae; genus Siderastrea; species Siderastrea radians. The sequence continues at coordinate 3,294,141 of OZ024894.1, read as the reverse complement.
CTCCTCCTCCTCCTCCTCATTCCTCCCCCTCCTCCTCATTCCTCCTCCTCCTCCTCATTCCTCCTCCTCCTCCTCCTCACTACGCAGTTACTTCCTCATTTTTGTTTGCCATGTTAAACTTTAAGCTTAATGGTTGATGTTTTGGGAACAACTGTGTTTTGCTACAATGTTTACATTGTTCCTTTAGTCTCTTAAAATTGTATTATAAAGATTATAAAGAAACCGTTGTGATAGATCGTTATAATCATAGGGGTTCACTTTTTCCAATACTATAGGACATAGGCACTGAAGAATACCCCGATTGCGGGTTGAAATACGATGATCAGTGGTCCTTTTTCTTTGTTGTTTCTGTTTCCAACAATTTCGTTTCTCATGACGATCTCTATCATATCTGCGTCCAAATGTTTTTCCACAATATTGACAAGTGTAGGACATGTTGAGTTGCTGAAAACTGAATTCATGTATGGTTTATTATCTTGCTTTTATAGAGTAACGCCAAAATGCTGCATTTTGTATTTCATCGTATTTCAACCCGCAATCGGGGTATTCTTCAGTGCCTAAGTCCTATAGTATTGGAAAAAGTGAACCCCTATGATTATAACGATCTATCACAACGGTTTCTTTATAATCTTTATAATACAATTTTAAGAGACTAAAGGAACAATGTAAACATTGTAGCAAAACACAGTTGTTCCCAAAACATCAACCATTAAGCTTAAAGTTTAACATGGCAAACAAAAATGAGGAAGTAACTGCGTAGTGAGGAGGAGGAGGAGGAGGAGGAGGAATGAGGAGGAGGAGGAGGAATGAGGAGGAGGGGGAGGAATGAGGAGGAGGAGGAGGAGGAAATGCGTAACGCCAGAATGCGTAGTGAGGAGGAGGAGGAGGAGGAATGAGGAGGAGGAGGAGGAGGAGGAATGAGGAGGAGGAGGAGGAATGAGGAGGAGGAGGAGGAGGAATGAGGAGGAGGAGGAGGAACGAGGAGGAGGAGGAGGAATGAGGAGGAGGAGGAGGAGGAAATCCGTAACGCCAGAATGCGTAACGCCAGAATGCGTAACGCCAGAATGCGTAACGCCAGAATGCGTAACGCCAGAATGCGTAGTGAGGAGGAGGAGGAGGAATGAGGAGGAGGAGGAGGAGGAGGAAATGCGTAACGCCAGAATGCGTAGTGAGGAGGAGGAGCAGGAGGAGGAATGAGGAGGAGGAGGAGGAGGAATGAGGGATGTTGCACATTTGAGTAGTGAGGAGTAAATGAGATGGTTAGATCGAGTAACCGCTTCAAACCGGTAGAAACTGCTCTGAACTGGTGCAACCTGCTTACAACCGGTTTAAAAATCAACCCTTTACATAAATAACTCACAAGGAAATGAGGAGCGGTGAGGAGGAAATGAGGAGTTGTGAGGAGGAGGAATGAGCACGTATTTTGCGCATGCGTATAACCTATTATGAGTAACTCACTCTACCACATACCTCATACCACATTAACTAACTCGTTATGAGTTACTAAAAGGGAGTTGTAAACGAATGTTTTTTCAGGAGTTAGTTCATGGCCTATCTTTGCAATTATTGTCAAAAACCCTTTAGTCGTAGTGACAATCGCGACCGACACGAGAAACAGAGTTGTCGTTTAGCTTACCAAACGGAAGACCAACCAGAACAACAGGAAAACATGCTTCCATATTCTCTTCCACCATCTCCCTCAGTTGATGAAAATGAAGAAAATGAGAACATAGACGAAAGTGAAGACATTGAAGACAATGATAACATACATGAGGACGAAGAAGAAGAACAAGACCCCTGGGAAGTTTTGAGAACTGAAGTCAAACTGAATCTCAGTCAGAAATACAGCAAACAGGTGGAGCAGTTCCAAGAGAAAGGGTTTTCTCAAACAGTGGCTGAGGCCAAAGCGTTCAACCGTCTGCTTCCTTATTTTAGGGTAAAGTTGAGAAGGCTCTACCTAAAATCGCTCAAATGGTATGATCGTCTAAAAAGGGATCCAGTGCACGAAGAAATTATTAAAACTTTGCATCAGTTTATGAAAGAAGAAGGAATGGACCGTGAAGAGGCTATGGAGGCAGCGGTTGATAGAAGAAAATTTTTATTAAATAGAGTTTTCCGTCGGCGATCGGTGCCTGAAGAGGAGGAGGCGGAAACTTCCGAAGAGGAAGACGGTGAAAACGATGAAGATGAGGCGACCATTGAAAATGAGACAGACACTGACAATCAATATGATGAGGTAGACAGTGACGACGATGAGGAGATGAAGGAGGGGAAGGAGCAAACAAACAAGGCTGGTTGTGAACCCAAGTTAATCAAAATGTACTACATTGAACGTGAATAAAATATGTGAGCTCTCCTAAACTATTGTTGTAATGATTGTTTTAAACTACCCAGTAATAGTCTTGGAGTTGTGATGGGGTAGTGATGGAGGGAATGAGGAAGAAATAAGGAGGGTTACTCCCTATGAGTTATCCTTCTACCCAAAATGGGGTGTGGTGCCTATGAGTAGGGGTTAATGATGACGTCATGAAAGCACGTAATAGCAACGTGACCCGTTTTCCAGACCCTTTTTGGGACCCTATCAGTTTTGGTACAAAATCGTATGAGGTATTTCAGTCACTCTTTTGGAGCATATGGGTATACCCCTTTATAGTCAGTGGTAGACACTCACACTCAAAACATATATAAGTGCAAATGTTTAGCATTTGCTACTCATTCAGAGTGGAAGAGTGTTGTGAACACAAGGGATTGAGATGTCTTATCTTTGTCAGTATTGTGACAGACCCTTTAGTCGCAAGTATAATAAGGACCGTCACGAGAAAGCTGGTTGTTGGAAACAAGTGAAAAACACGGTCACTATGCCTACTGTCTCTTCGGACAACGTGGAGTCTGTCAAACCCGATGAGTGTCCGGATAAAATAGTTAACCTTGGATCTGAGGAAAAGGAATAATTGACCACAAAAAGCGTTTTTGGAGACAACCTAGATTGCCTTTGCCTGGATATACCCACACAACAACAAAAGATTCAGAAGGAACTGAACGGCTCCAATTGAGTATATACTCATTCATTACAACATTTTCATCACAGATACTATTCTCGCTTCAAACTCCGATGAATTGGGGGATGAAAAATTAGTGAATGGAGATCTGGTTGTTAAAGGATGGAAACCTCGTTACACTACTCCTGCTTAATAGAGTTTGATAGTATTGTACTTGTAACTATTGTAAGATAAATAAAATAGAATGGTAGAGCATTACTAACTGGTTCCATGTTCCTGGTTTAAACCCTGGGGCACTCTTCGACTACCGTCCCTTCATCAGAGCAGTGCTGTGGTTGGTTCGCGAGACATTACTCCTGCAACAAGGGCAGCAATCAAGAACCTGTTCCAGAGAACATTCTGTCTACCCGAAAACATTGAGCAAGTAAGACTAGAGCTGGAAGGACTTCATTTGTAAAACATGAAGCGTGTTCGTTTTTCAAACCAAGTCAAAACTTACGCTCCTGTCATGAGTAATAACACTTTTTATTTACTCCGATTTGAACCTCTTGTTTCGGAGGAAGACATAACTGTGAGATCTTCTCCTTTTCAATTAAAACGAAAACGACTGAAAAAATACATGTGACAAAAAACGTGTGCGTTTACAACAATTGTTAGATAAAGCTAATAAACATTTGTAATTGTTCTACTTGGGTTAAATAATAAACATGAAAACGTCACGCTATATGTCTTATTGATTGTCTTTCCATATTCCCTCATAATAATGACAAACCTTACGCCAATGTCTCGATGTTTCACGCAAGTCTGGAAATTTAATATCCAAACACGATCTCATTTTTTCAAAGTCTTTCATAAACATCGGTCTTGCCCACTTTGCCAATGTTGAAAACCATTACAAAAAAGCAAACGGCAACACACGATGCAGTAATGTCCACGTGAGGGATTCATCCGCAGTTCCTCTCTCTGAAGCGTGACGGATGCAATTTTCTTCATCGACCCAGACAAGGGTCACCAATTCAATAAAAGCCGCCACGCGATCTCGATTCAATACACGCCAAGTTTCTTCTCGTCTTTCTCTCATCCTCTCGGCCAATCGAGCCAAATGTGATCTCTCGGGTCTTGTAATTAAACTCAATCCTTCTCGACCAAAAATATTCTGAAAAGAAGCCAAACATCGCAAAGGTCTTCGACGTGGCTTCATAATTTCACCCTTACACGCTTCAGACATGAACCAAAATGACGCCGTTACCGACAAACAAACCAATGCAATCATAATTAATAATAAACCTAAGATCTCGTGACGTACGCCACGTTTCTTCTCTTCTTTCTCTGATCCTCTCGGCCAATCGAGCCAAATGTGATCTCTCGGGTCTTGTTATTAAACGCAATGCTTCTCGTCCAAAAATATTCTGAAAAGAATCCAAACATCGCAAAGGTCTTCAACGTGGCTTCATAATTTCACCCTTACACGCTTCAGACATGAACCAAAATGACGGCGTTACCGACAAACAAACCAACGCAATCATAATTAATAATAAACCTAAGATCTCGTGACGTATTTCCCCTATGTCTCGACCTCACATCGAGACCCAACATGAAAGCGAGGTTTTTTGGAACATGAAAGCGAGGTAAATCACCCTCAACCAGCCTACATTACTACTTTCATTTAAAACTTGCATGAATTGAACATTAATCAACACATCTAAAAGATGTTTGGTGTGAGCCTCTAGGGGATCACACAGAAAATTACAATTCAAATCACCAAGTAAATAAACCTTCTTGTATTTCGAGTCAGCTTTTGCCAAAAATGATTCGAAACTTTTGAAATATTCTAAAGGAAGTTTGGGTGGCCGATACCATGAAGCAAAAAGAAATGGTGACGAGTTTGGTTTTTGAATTTCAAGGACGATCATTTCAAGATTTTCATCCTCGAAATCAAGCATTATACTAAAATTTATAGAATGTCGTAAATAAACACAAACTCCTCCACCAAACTTATTTCTATCTCTACGTATGAGAGTGTACCCTGGTAAATTGAGCAGCCCGTCACAATCTGCACTTTCTAGTTTCGTTTCATTAATGGCAAGAATGTCTAGGGGCTGCCCAACCATCAGAGCCCTAAGCTCGTCAATATGTTTGCAATTTATATTTAACGAACCCATTTTAAAGCCCCTCATACTCGAGACAAAATCGTCAAAAGGCCTTATTTTATCTAGCAAACTACCGGCATCGGGTTGACTTCAATTAGAGTTTAAATACTTTCTAAAGTTACCTACTAAGTCGTAAACGCCTTTTCGGTTTAGATGAAGCCCTCCGGTGTTAAGATGTTGGTCATTAATATTATCATTGCAAATAAATTCCAAACCATTTGTAGCACAATATGTCCTAATTGCCTTGTTGGTTTCTTCGACAGTCTTTTTTAAGGATCTGTCATCGGCCCTTTGGATGATCGATGAAATAGAAATACTAGTCGAGGGTTGATTGTTCTTGATAACCTCAACAACACCAGCAATCTTCTTCTTTATATCCTTCGGCCGGTCATCGCGTAAATTATTTGTGCCAACGTGAAGAACAATTTTATCAGGTTTCCGCTGTAAAACGGGCTTGATGTAATCGTTCATGTCTTGAACAGTAGCTCCAGGGAAACAGTCAGAGCGGAGACATCAATCTTCCTGGACAACTTACGTGGCTGTATGAATTTAATCACTGAATCACCTACCACGGCGACTTTCTCTCTCGGCCTCGATGATGACAAATCTCGGTTAGGAGAGGTGTTATCACTGGAAGCTCCACCATTGCCTTGATTGTGATCGTTCCTTCTTTCATTTTGCCGTTGATTTTGTTGTTTTCGCCGACGCTTTCGCTTTACACGAGTCCATCCAGCGTCATCATCCTTCGCTGCTAACTGCTCTTCTTGTTGAGTAGTACGTTCGCGAGAAGAATCATGAATATGATTAAAATCTTCCTTTAGCAACCTTAGCGCCGTCAGGAGGCTGTCCCTCTCTTCTTCGAGAACCTTAATTTTATCAAGCAGATCTTGATACGAAGGAGCCATGTTGTTATCAGCAACCTTGGCTTTTAAGATGGCAAATTCTTTTGATAAATCAGCAATAGCAGCCGTGTTATGTTTGCAGTTTAAACAACATTGTTTATAGGTACTATTAGGTGGCACATCAACCAACACGTTTGAATCATTAGCTTGAATAGCAATGTTGTCACTGACATCTTCTACGGAGTCGACAGCTCTATCTTCGCTCTCCAACTCAGCTTCGGCGCCATCTTCACCGTTTTCACTCGCCTGCTCAAAGCTGACCTCGTCCGTCGTCGGTTGAGGAATAAATGATATGATCCTTTCCTTAACTTCAGACTGTAGCATTCCTCGTACATTAAGTGTTTTAGTATTCGGATATAAAGAAAGTGTTACGCTCTCGGATTTTAAAACATGAAATCCGCCATTGTTGGAAGTAAAAGACCATTCTCCGTTCAACTTCAGATAGCCGAACGCGAACGATTTCAGCGCTTCAAAATCGCCAAGCCATTTAATCTTCGTCTTCCCACGGTATTCTTCTCTCATAAGAGGAAAAACAACTGTGTTAGCCTGGCTTTCGCTTCCTAGAATTGAAAAATCTTCACTTGCATTCGAAACACGTGCTTTCGCCATATTGCACTGTAGGATGGATGGATGGATGGATGGATGGATGGAATCTTTTATTTATACACGAAATCTTATCAAATTTAAACATACAGGTTTAAATTTGGTTTCCATAAAATCCGTGAATTAACTAATTAATACAATACTTTAAAATATGTACTTAAACTTAACAATTTACAAGGCGATCTTTAACTAATTACTTTACAAGTGCCGGTAGTAAGCCTCTTTTAAACTTTTCCAAAGACCTTTCTTCTTTGAGGTAGCGAGGGAGAGCATTCCAGACCTTGACGCCACTGAAAGCAAAACTATTCTTATAGTAATTTGTTCTGCATTTGGGCAGTTCTAGGTCGTAATTAGAAGATCTCAGACCGTAATTGTTTAAGGCGTTATTAGAAGTGAACATTCAAGATAGATAGATAGATAGATAGATAGATAGATAGATAGATCCATCGGAACACAAACATATACTTACAATAATCGAAAAGCTAAGAAGAAGCAAGAAGAAAGAACCAAAAAGATAAGAAATGCCTTTGTAGAGAAATACCCAAACATTTTTATATTTCTGTCTCTAAATTATGTTTCTTGAGTTGCCTTTGGGTCTTCTAAGTCTCGGTGATTAGCGGTATCACGCCATTGTTTACAACGCAAAAGCCATATATAGTTTCCACAAAATAGAGGTTGAACTCGAGGCCCTGTGGGTAACTTAAAACGATTTACCCAAGGATTTGATTAAATATTCTCATAAGGTAGTATATAAATAAGCCACATAAAGTCATTTTATGTTATCGCCCATGGTGAAAATTTGCTATATTTTAGAGCTAAAATTTGGTTGCAAAAAACTCTCCATTATAGCGTGTTGTTTTAGATCTGTTTCGGGCATAAAAGTAGCTTAGATTTTACAAATTTCTTTGTTAATCAGAACAAGAAGACGTAGGAAAACCGCACATAGTTACAGTTTTGTATCTAGTTCTGGTTTGATATGCGAACTGATCAAATTTTGGAAAATTTGCGTTTCACCAGAAGTAGATTTTAAGCTCAACTGGGGCAAAATGGTTTTTCTCGTATTTTCACGGAAGAAAGCCGTATTTGAAAAAACTCTCTACAGTCCGTTTCTCACTAGGGCCTATCTATAAGCAAAATATGAGCGAAAACGATTTTTCCGCTTATGCCACCAAAGGTCGATTTTGGTCGATATTTGTAGAAAGTCGCTCTTGACAAGGTAAGGTTAGGTGATTCCTGGCCCAAATCAAGGAGTCCAAGAGAAATGCTGTTTGGGAATCACGACATGAATTTATGTCATAGGAAGTCCAGACGTAAATAGCTCAAGATCTCTTCAATGGAAAGTAACTGAATACCACAAATGATGAGTGATGGATAATAGCAAATTATAGAAGCAGTAATCTTCTAGTGATCTGGAGTAGGCTACTATTGGTCTATTATGGCTAGGTAAAGAAGAAACAATAGGTTGAGATCTTGCCTGAATCCGCTCTCTGACCTCCTTGATTAGCTTGTAAACCTTTCCTGTGGAATCAATTGTCTGTGCAACTGTTGTTGAACTTCATATTTTAACACAAATAATATTACATTCCGCCATAACATTTGGTTTTTTCACTAATCGCAAAATTTTTTCGTCTCATTTTTTATTGTTGTTTTGCCTGCTGTGTCACCCCCAAACAAGTGTACGTTATCAATTGCTTGTCTCTATTTGAATGACTTTTTCCAGTGTTGGGATGTTGATAGTGCGGAGAAAAGTGAGAGGTTATTGCTCAGATAAATAAAAAGGCATTAAACTCAAGATTTAATGTTTGAAAACTTTTTTTTTCTACAGATCATGACGAATGCCATATGAAAAACTCGACTTTGTGCAGCTGTGCTAATATCTTATCGAATGATTGTGGGGCTTTTTGTGTAAACACAATTGGCAGTTATAAGTGTAAATGTGGAAGAGGATACAGACTGCTTGGTCGGACAAAGTGCGTAGGTAAGAACTTGATATCTTAATTAACCACGCTGCTCTGCGAACACGGACGGTGAGATTTTATTTATTGCTGATCTGCTTCTCTTCAGCGGGAGCATCTGTGATATAGGTCAGAAATTGCAGTTCAGCATACATCAGACTTTTTACTTAAACTTAGTCGACTCCCCAACTTTTAGTTCATTAGTTCAGCAGATAGATGAAACTATTTTGCACTTTATGATAAAAGCATGAAACTTGGCACACAAATACCAGGTATCGTGGGGAACAGATCTAAAATTAAAAAAAATTTCGACCACATTCTGCGGTCTTCTTCAGAGTTGACTCTGCAAGCGGTAACAGAATGCAAATGTGCACAACATTATTGGTCGATAGTAGTACCATGAGCTAACACAAGCAACTTTTTCAAGTGGTATGTGATTGGTGGAGAAGGGAAAAAAATCCGCCCTGTTGGATTTTTCTGGCTTCTGATTGGTGGAGAGCTCAACCGGAAATAAAAAAGCGGAAATGACGTCAAAATTTTTTGCCCAAAAATATGGTGAGCTGTCAATTATGTTTAAAAGTTGCTTATGTTAGCGCATGGTAATGACCAATAGCAAGTCAGCAGTCAAAATTGAAAAGATTTTAATTGGGAAAAATAGCAAGACACTTAGTTACAAGCGGGAACGTGTGCTTGGACCCGAGTGGTCAGTGGCGTCCCATGAGAAAAGTCCAAAGTCCAACTTGGAGAGCATGGTTTACAAGAAACTCAAACAGGTGTTCATGCGTGGAATGACTTGCCTTTTGGTGTGACCAAGAAAGTATACTGTTTTTTTTGTTAGGTTCATACGGGTCCTTGAGTCCTCCCCAGAATCCTTCTTGCGATCCAAATTCATCGTGACAAATACCATACCAAAGGCGATTGTCTTTCCATACATTTTTTACTCACTCCACAAAATATGCGTCTCCTTTCCACATTTCGGGATACACAACATTGAGTACGGTGATGGGAATCACTTGTCGGCAGTGAGGACAAAAGATGGTGTGACGTACCTTTTTCCATTGGCTGGCACATTGCGCATGGCACGGTTGATGACAGCATGCCAATACAGATTGACTTGTCACGGGTTCCAAACAAATCACACACTCCATTTTCATGGTTGATGTCATCATTCAAAAGGATCGTAGAGAGGATTAGTTAACAGCTGGAATTCTGTGTCAGTGATGACATGTTCGTTGCGGAATCGACGCAGTTCTTGGTAGGTGACCTGGAATCGTAACGGACTGATTAGCTCTTGTATCTTGTTTTTGATTTCTCCCAAACGTTATAGGATCTCTACCGCTTCGGGACTGATCTTATCTGCCATTAAACGACTCACACATTCACTTGACTTTTTTCTTGCTTGCTTGCTTGCTCGCTTGGATCGAAGCATGGAATGGGGAGGTTGAGTTGCTCACTTATATAGAGAAAAAAGGTCACGTGCCATTGCGTTGAAGACCAATGAAAAATGAGTCACGTGAACGCTCAATAAAAAGAAGGGGGAAGGGAGTGACGGTAAAGTCACGTGAACGCTCAATAAAAAGAAGGGGGAAGGGGGTGACGGTAAAGTCACGTGAACGCTCAATAAAAAGAAGGGGGGAAGGGGGTGACGGTAAAGTCATGTGAACGCTCAGTAAGGAGAGAAGGTCACGTGCTATAGGTTGCTCTCAAGAAGCGGAAGGGGATGTCAAGGCGCATGTGTAACAGATATATAAAATAACACCATATAAATGTACACCTTATCTTCACTACAGTGTCCCACCCCGCTTTATTTTCACGCGATATTAAAAAAAAATGAAATGAATGAAAACAGGATAGATCTGGAGACAACGGAGTGTTTTTGTTTTCGTAAAGGAAAAAAAAAGGATGCTTTTCGGTGTAATATCATTTGACTTCGAAGGAAAGCGAGCGGTCTCTGTTCTACTTACAGAGAAAAAAGGATGGACTTGTATTAAATTTACCAGTCCACCAGACCAGATGTCGCAGTAGCCTAGTGGCATAGCGCGCTATTTTTTCAATCGGAAGGAGGATGGTTCAAATCTCCACGCTCGCGGTTGAGTTCCTCTTGTTGAGTTCCGGTTGAGTTTTTCTTTTTTCATTGTACAAAAATTTGTTTTTTCGTCGAGCCGGGAAAACGAAAAGTTTTTTTATGGGGGGGTCGTCTCATGTCATAACCGTTTTTTTTTAGTTTACACACGTGAAATCGATTGTTAAGTCAATGAAAAAAGAGAGTTGGGTTTTTCAATGCCCCGAAAAAAATTTTCCACTTTGTGACACGGATTTATAGTTAAGCTTGTTTTTTTATCCTTGTATTTGTTTTTGTTTGTGGTTTTTTCCTGGAAAAAAAAATCTCAGTATGGTGTCGAGCGCTTTTCTTCTTTTCGGAAAAAATCCAACATGGCGTCACGAGGCATAACTCTTTGTAGACTGCAGAAAGAATGTATTGTTTATATGAATAAAATTTTTGGCTGGAAAAGCTTTTTGTTTTTAGTGATTGACTCAAAAATACCCCTTCGTAGAATACAGAACCGCTTTTTTAAATCATTGCGTGCGCATGCGTGTCTATGGGGAGGCCCAGGTTCTACTTCATGTGAGTAGCATCATACGTGAGCACTTGAACAAAACATCAAGGAGGAGAAAACAACGAGCAATGCGCACCACATTCTAATCGCCTACACGGCCGATTATGCAAAAACTATGTGCACGCCTAATAACATAACTCCTCATTCGAAACGTCCACAAAAGTGCCTAAGAATAGACTTGAACCAATGCCGCCCAAATAAGTAAACGTGTGAGCATCGTTTACAAGCACTCAATAAACACCACAGAGGAATAGCAGGACCGAGGGATTTGTTCGTATAAATCACCGAGGAGTCCGGACCCGCCAAAGGAGAACAGACCCGCCGAGGAGACCAGTCAAAAAAGCGCCGCCATCGCGAAACTTGCGGACCAGAAGAGCGAAGTGAGCAGGACAATGCGTACTACGTTCAAAGCAACCACACTGCGGTTTACGCAGTTTATGAACAATATGTACAACCTAACAGAGAGTGCTAAAATTTCAAAGAACTCAGCGTAGACAAACACATGTAAGCTTCAAACAGAAAAGGATCGAAAACCTAGCTCCTAGAAACGGAACTCACAGTTTCAAGAGGAGTTAGTCACACATATTTGACTGAAGCCAAGTTCAGCCATCTATTACACGTTGCATAGGTCTAAAGAAGCTACAACTTCAATTTCTTGACGAGATGGGTCTATAGATCACACTCCCTGATGCGAAACCCTACATCCTGCAACAGCGTTTTTAAGACAATATTAGCCGGGCCTGGCGCTACAAACAAAGAAACTCGTCAAGTTGCAGATAATATTTCGGATTCTTTATTGTCAGAAATTTAAGCATTAGAGGCTGAAAAACCTATCAAGTCCGTAAACGAGCCAAATTCAACAATTTCATATGCCAATAGCGGCATTAAAAAGTCGCTTTACAGACGATCAAAGGTCAAATATTACAAACAGGTGTAAAGCCGTAGGAGTCCATTATACAACTAGCAGACATGACCTTTATACAGTAACGGCTCCTATTCAGTCTCCATTTAAAAATCCTCCATACTTAATCCACTCAAAAATACAAGAAGCTAAATTGGTCGAAAGACCGAGTGATCTAAGACGCGGCTTACAAAGACGTGAAGTAGGAGTCGTGCAGGCCTTCCCACACCCTTTTATATCTATGGTAAAGAATTAAATGTCGAGGTTTTTTTTCCATACCACAAAAGCAAAAACGGTGCCCCCCCTAAAAACGGTACTTATGTTCTCATTTAGAATTAAACACGAAAACTACAGTCTAAAAATAGTGAAGTGAAGGAGGTGTATAAAAACATCTTCTTAGGGGTCCGCAAAAAAAGAGACCCCATTTTTTATCAACTAAAAAAAGAGTGACAACCCTCAACAGAACTGAAGCGCTTGCAAAAAAAATGTATTTCAATTTTTCAACAATAACAGTAGTAGTAGTCATAGCAACTTGTGTACAAAATTGGTTGTGTACTTGTTTACAATAAAAATCAAGGTATTTGTTAACTTTACAATTTCAAATGTTTCTTGGCTTGCATCATTTTTTTCACCACACGTTCCGTCATGGTTTTCTTGCTGGGTAAACGATTGATGGCTTTGATCATCTTGGTATCGGCTTTCCACTTGTCTTGCAGATTCTGGGCATGACTGTAATCAATGTCGTGTTGTTTGGCAATCTTGTCCAATCGATTGATACCGGGATCTCCACGCTTAAGTCGTTTAGCAAGTTTAGTACCGGGTCCCATGTACTGATAGCCAGGCCAATGAAATTCAATACCGGTTTTAGCCAACCATTTTTGAATGTCCACACGCCATCCTCGTTGGGTTCTCTTCCTTTTGGTTCCCCTCCTCCTGGGGGTGGGTTTTTTCTTGGAATGGGTCTTCATTTTTTTTTCAGTCACTGTCTTAATCCAATCGACGTCTCAACTTTTTACCTCGTGCCCAATCTTCCCACCCGGGCAAGGATTTTAACTGTTCCACTTCTCGAGCGGGACCTTTGCCTTTGACTTTAACGGGACCGGGTCCTTTGCCTTTGCCTTTAGCCCAAGGACTGGAGGCTAACTTTTTTTCAAGGGCCTTGCCACGTTCTAGAATGGCTTCTAAAGGAGAAGCAAGATCACTATCTCCTCGACTGGTAGAAGGAGTCCCTTTCATGACGGGAGTTTTACTGGTCGATGCCGCTTTGCCTTTCTTGACGGGTCCTGAAGGAGTGATTTGAGGTTTGGGGGTGGAAGGACTGCCTTTTATCATGCGCTTCAACCATTGTTCCACGGGACCTGTGACCAAATCCCCTTCTTCCTCTTCTTCTTCTCCCGGAGGTCCACCAGGTGCACCAACACCCGCACCCGCGGGAAATTGACGTATGCGTTTGGTTAACTTGGTCGATTTTTCACTCAGAGGTTTGGTTTTGGCATTGATGATGGCTGCTGGGAGTTGGGGGTCGGCTAACAAGACATGTTTTTTAGCCGCTAACGTAGCTGCTTTGTTGAGCAGAGCATTTTCTGTTAACTCCCCTTTGTAATATTGAATGAGTTGATTCAAATCCTTTTGAGGAATCATGTACACCTCTTCCATGGGGTGTTGCTGCAATCGGCACAGAGTTCTCCGTCATCTAGGTTACGACACCTCTCACAACGTGTACTGGATAAGATATGCATATACTCCCGATACAACAACTGATATTTATGCTTCCAGTAATAACAACTCTCTTTCCACTCGTCTCGTTCCCGATTGGCGTCTTGCAAAAGGTTGACCCACGTTGGAAGGTTTAGCGTTGTTTTCGAGCACATTGACATAACACGTTGTGAAGTCCTTGCCAAAAGCCTCTGCCTTTTTGCGAGACCAGCCACTGACGACGTTTTTCACCGAATGTTGGCGACGACCCAGGTCGCGTAGCACCTTTTTATAGGGACGAAGCTGTGCCATGATGAGGGCTGTGACTGGAATGTTGTTTTTTAACAGGTTCAACACCAGTTCACTGATGGCGTTGACTTGATCCGCATTGGGATGTTGTAAAAGTTCTTGACGTTTAAAAGGATTGGTTTCTTTTAACACCAACCGTAAAAACGGTAATTGACGTCGAAGACGTTTCATCCTTTTTTTTCCACCGACGACCACGACGACGATGACGTTGTTTGGCTTTCTTGATAAAGCTTTTTATACGTTTGTCCGTTTCCAAAGCCACGGCTTTACCCAACCCCACTAAAGCGGGGGTCAACACGTTCAAAAAACCTCCTTTTTGACGAGAACGTCGCTTTCGTCGTTTTCTTGAGTAGCCCCGCAGCTCTTAACAACCTCTAATTTCATTGGACCTTGGTATCACGCAGCTCTATTGTTTTTGGGGCTAAGGTCCATTGCTTTGTTGTTTGGTGTATTGTTTTCTCAGCAAATCAGAGAAGACCTTGTAAGAGCTGCGACATCGCCCGTTTTCTTCGTGCTCTCCTGGGTGATCTCATCGAGTCAACAAATACTGAAGTGCTTTGTTTTGCTTGATTAGGTCGCGAGTCTCTTTATAGCCTTGACGGGTATTTCGTTTGAAATCTTGCCACCATCCACCTCCTTTTTGTTTTTTCTTTTTATTGACCAAAGCCAAGAGGGGCAAAATGCTTCCTCCTACGTTCACGTGACCACGACGTTTTCTTCTTATTCTTCCTCTTTTTCGTTTTCTGCTGGGAGGCATGGTCATGAATACATGAGGGTGGGGCTGTAGGGTGACACCTTTTTATCCTTTACCGCCCAATAACTTTTAGACATCAAGGGGCGATGACATCCATCCACGTAGCATTGAGCATCCACGGGTTGATAGAAAAACTGTCGGTAGTATTCTTGCACGCAACGTTTGGGTAATGGTGGTGTAAAATCGATGATGGTGTCATCCAACGTTTGCATCTTGAACAAAAACCCTTCCAATTCCTCAAAGGGAATGCCACGCACGTAGGTTCTCAATTCAATCAAGGCTTTTGCGTTAGTGGTGAAAGCAAAACGACTCATGTCCTCTTTAAAACTGTATTTTTTAAAATCGTTCCATTTTTTGACCGCGGTCCCCACCGCTGTCAAACACGCAACCAACGTACTGTTTTCCAAAATGCTGCCATCAGTAGTAACGCTATGCCATTGAACAAGGCGTTGTAAAACTTGAAATGATTCAGCATTTTTCCGATAACACCACCACTGTTTGTGGTAAAAGGCATACAAGGAATCCATGCGTTGCAAAAGTTCCGGTTTGAATTTTAAACAATTGAGTTTGGACAACGGTCCATTCAGCAAGGATACCACGGTTTTTCTTTTTGGGAAGTCATGGTGGTGCCTACCCCTACAGGTGAAACGGTTGCGTAAGCTTGCGGAGGACGTCAGGATGCATCATCAACTGCCATGCTCGATCTTCTAAGGTCCACACCAGTTCACGAAAATTCGTTTCGTTGTAACGATCGATCAAACGGTCAAAGGATTTGCGTCGTCGGTTTCGAACCAAATTATATACCTCTTGCATGGCCTAGTAATCCATGTCGTCCAAACGCATGCTATGAAAATAATCACCGACAATTTTTCCCAACAAATCCAAAACAACGGGGAAGCCAATCCCTGCAACCTTCTTCTTCGTAATCGTCTACTTGGCATCTCCCAACAAATCAAAACAATGGGGGAGGCAATCTTTTACTTGACATCCTGTGTCTGATCGCGATGCTTTTGATACGTGCGCGTCCATCCCTCGTCTTTTAAGACGTGGCTCAACAACCGTTGTTGATCGGACGAAGGTGGGTGCAAATCCAACACCAAATACCCATAAGGCCGTGCAGTGGCCTGATGAAAGGTTTCCAAACTGTCTTTCCAGGTAGTGGGAAACAATTGAAGCAGCACATTGCGTACCCCAAATGATCCCGCGGGTTCTTGAAGGCCACGATGTAATGGGCATTGCGGGAAATACTCTTGGCATATCTACCCACGGGAAACATGTCTTGGCACAAGTAAAGGACCGTGACGTTTTAATGATAGGAATGTTTGGTGAATAAATCCAACACGCGTTTATCGTTGCTGCCTTCGTCCATCAAATCATCCAAGACCAGGACGCCTTGCCCTTGAGGAAACCATTGCACCAAGGCTTGGTGATCGGGAATCCCTTCGTGAAACATTACACCCCGATCTTGCATGGGTCGAAATCTTTCTTGCCACGCTCCATAACAATAATGCACTTGGGTAGGAGGGGTTTCAAACAACTCAGGATTTCCCAACAAGAGTTTTTCCGCAAACACGGTTTTGCCACACCCCGAAGGACCCACGATCAAAAAATTCTACAAGGGGAATGGAAGCAAAAAGGTTTTCCCACTTGCATGAGGAAAAGAAAAAAAATGACACCCATTCGTACATTTTCACCCTTTTATTAATTTTTTAACAATAACGCTGATGATAAGGGCTTCGACACACTTTGTGCCAAACCAACTCGTTACTAACAATTAACTGTTTGACTCTTTGACCAAGTTTATGATCACTGCTTACATAATCGTAATCTGAAAAGTCATTTAAAAATTCTTGCAACGTGCGTCCACGGGCTTTGGCTTTCAAGTACAACAAAGCGTAATCTCCGCAACTCTTGCTATTGACGGCTTTCAAAAGAAGGGACTTGCCGTTGGTCACGACATACTTCCAATGTTTTACCATCCAGTCTCTCTATGGAGTAGCTTGCTCGTATCTCTCTAGGGGTAGGGCGTAACTATCCAAGACTTCACACATGTTCTGATAGGTCCAGAGCGCCAACCAATGTTGACCGGGTTGATCGTGAGGGTCCGTGTTCACAATGTATCCTCTGGGTGTTTTCTTGCCGGGTGTTTTGGGTAAACGATCACAAGCCACGGTCCCGTAAAAGTAAGGTTTCAATTGAGGATCGTCTCGCGCTAAATAATCCAACTGGACATTATTCAAAGCCACTTGTTCCATCTTTTTTTTCTTTTAGTGCTGGTAAATGTCGTACAACACAGCTCCGTTCGAGTCAATCTCCAGTAAGTTCTCAAATTCTCCGTACACGAGCACGGTTATATTGGTATTGGTAGCTGCTCCAAATTCCAGGCTGAGCTGTAAGTCTCCAGGTTGCTTGGGGTTGAGTCTTCGACTGTCAGCGCACCCATTGGCTACATTGTCAAACATGAACAAGGTACAATTTTTACCCTGTCCCCAATCTCCCCGTTCCACTATATTGCCTTCGTTTTACACCAGGCTCCACTGGCTTGAAGGAAACGGAAGTACCCCAGATTATCTCGTGAACCATTGTTGAAATTCAACACCAGGGTTTCGTAAGGGTATTCTTCTCCTCTGACAATCTGTCGAATGGAACGCAAGACAAACTTCTGGAAGCAGAAAGGATCTCGGGTCACATCTCCATTAAAGGCTCGACTGTCCAACAGGGCTGCAATCAACCGGTCGGGGATTCTGTTTTGAAACAGGTTGGGAATCTCAAAGCGGGTGAGATTGCCTTGCATGCTGAAGGTCCGGATTTCACTGCGCACTGTGGGGTAAGTGGCCAATTGTTTGTCATTGTGTCTTTGGGTAGACATGGTCTTGTAGATGGTTTCATTTAAACGAAGTTGACACAGATGAAATCTGAGTCTGATGTCCCCTTCCACCAATCTCCCTGCCAGAGCCACTCCATTCAAAAGCAGGTTGGGGCTGTTGAAATGAAATTTCATCTTGATTTCCACACCTGGTACCAACACTTTACCAGTGTGAAACACTTCCAAGTGAGGAGTGAACACCAAACTGTAACGGGCTCCTTCCACATAATGAGCAGTTTCTGCTATAGAATCAGCCGAGGCAGCTTTGTGATTCGCACTAAGTGCTACCCAGTGTGCATGTCCAGCACCAGCATTAGCTATGATGTTGGTGTTAGTGGCTGTCCATTCCCGTGGGAAATCCACTGCATTAAACCAACCTTGAGACGCCAATACGGTTTTTCTATCCTCTCGGTTGAAATTCAACAACTCTTCTATGTAAGCCTTACTCTTCTATGTAAGCCTTGTAATGATACGTATCTGATTGGGGACTGATCAAAGTCCCATTCAACTGCAAGTCAATCTGTTTGATGATGGTGTGAGCCAAATTGTTGGTAACCCAGAGTTTGTCAGCAGCTGCCAAGTTATCATTGGTACTCTTTTGCAAACGGAGTTCCATGGTAAAGTAACTGCGCCCCAAATCTACATAATCGTCCAAAGCCGGTATAATGAATTCTATTGGATTAATCCCCGTGGTCGTGGGTTGAATGGTGACCATGCGATAGGCATTGATGCTAATGTCGGTAGGAGGTACCTTGAATACTCTCAATGCGGGGTTGATGGCTCCTTCGGAACGAGCGTGAGCTGGAGTTGCTTCTGCCATTTGGTTCTTTAACGTCTCCTTCTTCTTCGTCTAGATGTAGAAGGACCACGTCGTGATGGGTTTTTATACCGTCGTCGTCGCGCTAACCGTTGCGCCAAATCCATGCCTGGAATGTTCACGACACTTTGACTCAACCACCCTCCACGTTGTCGTCGCGGTCGTCTTCTCATCAATTTCCAAAAAGGAAACAATCCACCACGTTGAGGCAAACTACGATCACTGCGAATACGTCGAGGCCGAGAATGCACTGGAGCCAACGGCATGTCTTTAAACACCAAAAATGTCACGGGCTCTTTTCACCTGATTAGGAAACAAAGCACTGGCCACGCGCACGGCTTTTTTCACGTTCTTATTACCCAAAGCTTTTTAACTCGTTTGGTAATTTCCTGTTTGATCACTTGTTCGGCTTTTCGTTTAACACCGCGTGTCAAGCCTGCTTTTAATCCACTCAAGGTGTTACTAGGTAGTTTCAAGAGATTTCGGGTCCTTTTAAGTCCTTGGAGACCACCACGAAATATGTCTGCCAACATGCCTTTCCCATCTTGATTCCCAACTTGATCGTAGTATTCGTCAGGACGAAATCGCGTCAAATTTCCACCTCGCATGTTTTCGTCTTCTTCTACACTCGTCACCAATGATCCCTTTTTTCTCTTTTTCACGTGACTCTTCTCTTTCTATACACGACACCAACAATTCACATGATACTGCAATTGAAGGATTCCCCGGCATACCGTTTTCGTTTACCACTTTTGATTTCCGCCATGCGTTTCAAGTGACTCTTTCGAACATTTTTTTGCCAACGTTTCCAACCCTTTGGTGATTTTCCAAGCGGCTTTGGGAATCCCTGCTCCCACACCTTCACCCAGTTGTTCACGTTGCCGCCGTTGGGTTGGACTTTTTCTTTGTCGTCGTCGTCTTCTTCTTCTTCTTTTCTAAGGCATGATTGTTTTGTCAACTTGTTGTTCTTTTTCTTTTTATGTCTTTTTGAAGTGCAACGTGACAATGGTGTTCCCTTCTCCAAACTTGACCAGCTCTCCATTGGTTTCTGCCACTTGCGTTTCAATGATTTCAATCACCTCGTTGCGAAGAGGGATGTATTGTATGTGCAACGGTTTAAAGTAAATGGTCCCCCGTCCTTCCCTCTTGTAATTGACTTCTCGCAACAAATCGGTCACGAGATTTCCCACAATGCTGCTGCCTGCCACGTCCGAGTATACGTGTAGAGATCGCGTGGGTTCTCCCACCACCGAACGAAACGTTGCATTCAAACGTTGCCACAACTCATGCTCAATTCCAAATAGTCTTCAACCCGACTGGTGGTCCAAAACACGGGGTTGCCATCCTTATCGCTGATATCCTTCCAATCACTTTGGGTTTTCATGTTGGTTATTTGATCTCCCATGAATTCTTGTTGTAAGTTGGGTCCCAAGATCCATCCACTGTCAACTTTACGTAAACACCCCATCTTGACGTCTAACTTGGTGTGAACGGCCAAGGAGGGGGTGCGAACGGATCCACAAATGACAAACATTGGTGTTGTCAACCACCAGTTCCTCACCCTGCCACTGAAACGTAACGTAAGTGTGTTTGCCCTGATCGTTCAAAAACGTTCCCCCCTGGACCGCAGATTGCCGTCGTTTTTGTTCCACATGGGCAACAGCTGCTTTTATAAAGCTCACTCGGTTTATCACCCAATTCCAGTCTTTGATATCATCAATTTTGGTCACCGCAGCTCCATATTGATCATGTGTACCTCCTTTTTCACTTTAGCTGGGTACTTTCTGGTGCCATTTGATTCTCACCACGTGATCTCCTTTGGCTACCAAGTCGTACAAATTCACACGGGTATCCAATAAAGAAATCGCACTCATTCCCACTTGCCATTGACCACCAGGTAAACGTAAGAGATGAGGTAAACGAATCTTGAACCAATTGGCTTGGTTGTTAGGAAATTCTCGTCGGTTGGCATGACTGGGCAACGTCCCGTAGAACGACATCCTGTCTTTTTTCTCCTTTCACACGACCTCCCTTTTAAAGTGTAAGGTCAGGATGGTGTGACTTTCCCCAAACTGAACGAGATCCCCATTGATTTCTGCCATCTGTGTTTCGATGATTTCCACCTATTCATTTCGCACCGGTAAATATTGAATGTGGATGGGTTCAAAGTGAGTGGTGTTTTGAGGGTGATACTTGATTTCTCTTAAGAGATCTGTTACGCGATTACCCACCATGCTGCTGGTACCCACATTGCAATACACGTGCAAGGGACGGGTGGGTGCAAATTCCGTGGAGGGACGAAACTTCTCGTTGAAATTGACAAAACGCCAATTGCACGTCATACTCAACACCAAATACCAACTATCCACTTTCCAAAACGTAGGTTGCTTGTTAGCATCCTGCACATCTGACGGGGTGGGAATGGCATCCGATCGAAATTCTTGCCATAAGTTAGGTCCCAGTCGAAACGTACCAGAGGTGGGTTTTTCGATCCTTCCCATTTTTAGTGCCAAGGTTTGTCCCCATGAGACACGTGCCACTTGTCTTTGGTAATCCACATTGGCCGTGTCCAACAACAAATCTCCTCGGGAGGTCCATTCAAAGGAAGGGTATAACTTGACCCAATTCTCCTCAGCCCATTTGTTTTTGGGTTTGGTTCGATTGGCTCTTTCTTGGTCGTAGCAATGAACCAGTTTTTGAAAAAAATTATATCCGGCGGACGCCAACAAACCCTCTTTCACGTCTTTACCCAGAACCTTTAATTCGCGGCGTTCGTGCCACCAGAGTTCATTGCCTTCGTCGTCATGATCATACCCCCCGTTCGTGCCATCGCACAAAAAGCAGTGGATCCTTTTCGTTGACAAATTATTCCTCTACCACCGGAATGGTGGGTAACGACAAACTGACCATTCCCACTTGCCACCCTCGTCCCACAAATCGAATGGGTTTAGGCAAACGGTCTTTGAAATGACTGGAACGGTTGTGAGGAAACTTGCGGGTACAGGCATGACTCATCAACGTCACGTAAAACGACGAGGTGGGTACAAACGTCATGTTTTCTTCTTCTTCTTTTTCAGTGTGGTCACGTCTTGACTGGCAATCCAACTATTGTACTTGTCAGGCCAACCTTTCCACTTGACCAACACTCGTTCTTTTTGACGCTTAAGTACCTTTTCTATAAGAAACAAGGCATCGTCAGACACGTGAACTTTTTATAAATCGGCTTCGTAAAACGTGCCTTTCACCGGGGTGTCATCCCATTCACGAATTTTATAGGTAGGTACGACGCCAGGCACCACGCGATGCACCACAAACACTTCTTCGGTCCAACCGGGCAAATACCCTTTTTCAAAGGTACGATGAATCTTGTTAAGACGTACACGATCCCCCACCTTCAATTTGGCTTTGGGACGTTTTTCTTTCAAACGTTTTTCGTAGAGACGTTTCCACACGGCTTCTTCGTTATCCCACGTCACGTCCTGGGGTGCCATGCCAATACTGTAACCTCGCACCAATTGGGGTAACTCGTCGTCAAAACGTAACGTGTTGGCCGCTGTGAAATAACGGTACAGTCGTTCTTTCAACGTACGGTTAAACCGTTCCACCACGGCAGCTTTCGCATCCCCCTCGGTGGAAAAATGATCAAACCCATGATCCTTGACCCAGCGTTGAAACGTGGGATTGTAAAATTCTTTCCCTCGATCCGTTTGCAAACGGTTGGGTTTACGACCTTCTTTCAGAATCTTGTCAAAGGCTTTAACCAGGGCCACCCCAGTATAGCTTTCAAGGGTTGCACCCAAACGTACTTGGACAACACGTCCAAGACCATCAGTAAATAACGAATATCTCGATTGTACTTGGCCAGGGGTTGCTCTTCCACCAGATCTGCCACCCATTGATCGTCCAATCCAGCCGCAATCACGGGGAGAGTGGGAAAACGACGACGTCGAGGTTTATTCAAAGTATACGCCAAATCTCGTTCCAATACGCGTTGAGCTTTTTTCAGGGGAATCGTATGAGCACGGGCAAATCGTTGCACGCCGCCTAAACTACCTTCGGCTCTGGGATCGTGGTAACGGGAGAACCACTGCTCTGAGAGGGAGGTTGTCTTTCTTTTTGTCTTTCTAGGTGCCATACCTTCCAACAGTGACCCCACAGGGTTTGTATGGTAGGTACACTACGAGGGTACGCCTTTTGAATGATGCGATACCATCGCAAGGCATTAGGGTGTGGTTTCAACCACAATACAAACACGACCCATCGACACACATTTTTTCTCCTCGGGTTTCTTCAAATACCTTCAAGGGATGTGTGTCCTCGGGACATTCGGTAGGAATCGGGACTTTTTCTCCTTCTTGGTGGTCATATAAAGAAGGACGAAGGGTCTGATGACAGTTCCATCGCATCGCATCACATCCCATAAATATTTCCATGCATAACACCTAGCAACAGACTCCATGGTTTTCTTTTTCAAACTGAACTTTTTTATTCTTACAACAACACTCCTTTCATAGAATTTTCTGACAAGTGAAATAAAATTAAAAGAGAGCGCGTATTTGAAAAAGTACCGCCGCTCGGTCAATAATTCTCTTTTTTACGGACTTGCTTTTATTTTTTCTAAAAAAGTTTCTTTTCTTACAAAGAAATGTTTAAAACAAACCGTCACTGGGTAAACCAGTACGGATATCATAAGCTACAGTCTCTAGGCCTTTCTTCCAGTTCTGCACACTGTTACTGTACTTGGGTGGAGGTGGTGCTGGAGCCACTAGAACCTCTTGACGACTCTTGAGTTCCTGGATTTCTTGCAACGACTGGTTCTCATAGTCAATCAGGGGATGTTCTCGTTGTACATCCTCTTTGCGCCTCACTCGGGGTGATGGAGGTGGTAGTGGATCTGGGATGTCATACCCACGCAGCGGATAGCCATTAGCATCACGTGTAGGGAGTGGGTGTTCTGGTTTTTCTTTCTTCTTGAACAACCAATCACGGTACTTTTGGCCCAGAGGTTTGTCGGCCCACCGAAAGAACTTGCACTTTTTCTTGGAACAGGTCAGAAACATGCGTCTGGGTTTGTCTTTAGAGTGGCTGTGTTGAAGCGTGGTGGGCTCACGGCAAAAGCACAACAAACAGTTCCACATGTCGCAAACGTCTGGATGAGGTTGACGATACACCTCCCTCATATAGTCAAGGGCTTTCTCTTTAGCACAAAACAGCAAACAAGGATACATGGGACATTTGACATATCCCCATCCCTTTTGGGACTTGCGCTCCTCCAAACGAACCTCATAGCAAGGGCAAACCATGTAATCCACCGAATGGGCAGGTCTTAGAAAGTCAGGGCTTTGAAAAATGGTAGCCATTCTCACCAATCTTTTAATCCCTTCATTGTCATCCTCATGTGGGGGTTGAGGAGGATACGTTTGTGTGGCTTGGTCCATCACGCTCAACTCATTCATCAGCTCTCGCACTGCTTCCTGTCACGTGATGACCATATAAGGTCAAAATGTTTCTGATAGGTCAGCTTCTTCTTTTGGGGCGATTGGTCAGATTTTGGATCAATTGATGACCATATAAGGTCAAAATACCCACGATTAGTCAGGTCGTCTCGACTTTGATTGGTTCATTTTCCCATCACGTAGTGTCCAATTAAGGTCAATTTTTTACCATTGGTCACCTTTCATTTCACTTTTACCTATTTAAGAAGGTTTATCATTCACTTTTTTTTCATTCCATCCCATGGACTACTACAAGAATCTCAAGCGTGAAGACTTTGAATTTGACGACGATTATCTGATCGAGCGTTTCAAACAAGGTTTAGCTGCCGGGTTTACCTACCAACAGTGCTGTTATCATCAACTCATTGACCTTAGCTTGGCTTTAGGGTTAAGCAAAGCAGACATACTTGAAACCGTAGGACCCAACACAGGTTACATTTTTCCCGACGAATGCCCCCCAACATGGACATGATCGGAGCCCAAGACGTAGAAGAAATGCAACTCAATATTGGAGGCGGTCACGCGATCTACACGGGTGGAGCCAAAGGCACTGATGAATTGGCAGAAGAAATGGCCAAACATTTTGGCATGCAAGTGGAAGTCATCGTACCCCCCAATCATCCACGAGCCGATTACGTCAGTCCTTCCACGGTGGAAGTGTTGGTGCTAGCCAATCCTCACCTTCACCAGGCTGCTCAAAAACTGTGTAAATGTGTTCCCACCCATTTCTACACGCTTCAATTGTTGCAACGCAATTACCAAATTGCTAAAAAGGCTCATACCATCTATGCCTTTGGCACAATGGAAAAGGATGCCAAACGAGTCAAAGGGGGAACAGGCTGGACCGTGCAATTGGCTTTGGATCAAGGCAAAGAAGTCTACCTGTGTGACATTCCCAGTCAAACTTGGTACCGCTCTGAAAACCACTACCACGTCAGCGAGGATTCTGCCTGTCTGGTGACTGGGAGCAAGTGTTTACCCTGGGGTCTCAACCCCCCTACCCTTCATCAAAGCAGTGCTGTGGTTGGTTCCCGAGATCTTGACAACAAAACCAGAGAGTAAATCAAAGCCTTATTCAACCGTACTTTCTGTTTGCCGGAGAACATTGAAAAATTAAGAGTGGAAGTAGAAAACTTTCATTTGTAAAAATCAGGAAACGTGTAAGCTTTTGTGAACAGACTCGAGTCTATTATCCCATTATGCAGCGGGAAGCTCATTGGATTCAAAAGGAACCGCTTACTTCAGAAGAGGAAGTGTCAAAGAGAAGTTCCCGTTTTCAAAAACTTCGTCGAGAGATGTATTCTAGGTTACGTTTGAGTCAAGCTTTAAGAAATTAAGCTGCTTATAGTGACATTAAAAAACAACAAATTAAAGAACGTTTTCAAGGCGCTAATGCAGCGTGGCAAGATAGAGACACGGAGACAGATTTTGTTGTTGTACAAAAAGTAACTTCTGTTTAATTTCACAAGCAAAAATATTTACAATATTCTCTCGTTTTGTTTTCTTCTTTGAACAAAAGGGGAAGGGGTACCCATCCCCCCTTTTTAAAGAATTCACATCACTTTCCCATGCCAGAGGGCTATTCAGATACTGCATGTAAGCCTCACGAAGTGTCTCCACTTTTTCGACCTTCTGAGCCTGCGGTCCACTTTTCACCTACTGGTCAGCGATGTCCCCCCTAGCCAGAGGGCCATTCCATAAGCGTCAAGACGTGTCTCTTTTTTGATCTTCTGAGCCCGTGATTTACTCTTCACCTACTAGTCAGCGGTTTCCCACCCTAGCCAGAGAGCTATTCCAGTAAGCGTCACGAAGTGTCCATGTGGTGCTGTGGTGATTTTTTGATTCTCCCACAAGCCATCCTCGTTTTGATGTTAGGGCTAAGGAAGGGACCTGGAAAAGAGTTGTGACGTCATGTTTGCTATGACATCATTTTGGGAAAGTAAACATAGTTTCATTAAAATCTGTTTTCAATTTAACTTTGGGTTGCTATGGTGATTTTTTGATTCTCCCACAAACCCACCTCGTTTTGATGCTAGGGCTAAAAGAGGGGCCTGGGTAAGAGTTGTGACGTCATGTTTGCTATGACGTCATTTTGGGAAAGTAAACAAATGGGAAAAGTCTCCAGATCTATTCTGTTTTCATCCATTTTATTTTTTTAAATATCGCGTGAAAATAAGGCGCGGTGGAACAGTATAGTGACGATAAGGTGTTCAAGAAATGCGCTTTACACTCTTCACCTTCCGCGACAAATCGAAAGAGACGAAAGAATAGCGCCTGAGTATCCCCTTTAACTTGTGGTATAAAAGGAATAAAAAAGATAGGGTGGGAGACACAACCAATCCTGTTTAAAGAAATGAATGAAACTGGAAAAAAGCTTTGATCTTTAATGTTTGAGTTCGCTAATGAAGTGTGACAAGTCAACATCCATTTTTTATTTTGTATATCTGTTACGCATTCACGTGACTTTACCGTCACCCCCTCTCCCCCTTCTTTTTTTTGAGCGTTCACGTGACCCATTTTTCATTGGTTTTCAACCCAATGGCACGTGACCTATTTTCTCTATATAAGCGAGTAACTCAACCTCCCCGTTTCATGCTTCACTCCAAGCAAGCAAGCAAGCAAGGAAAAAGCCAAGTGAATGTGTGATTCGTTTGATGGCAGATAAGATCAGTCCCGAAGCGGTAGAGATCCTACAGCGTTTGGGAGAAATCAAAAACAAGATACAAGAGCTTATCAGTCCGTTACGCTTCCAGGTCACCTTTCAAAAACTGCTGTGACTCCGCAACGAACATGTCATCACTGACACAGAATTCCAGCTGTTAACCAATCCTCTCTGCAATACTTTTGAATGATGACATCAACAAAGAAAATGGAGTGTGTGATTTGTTTGCAACCCGTGACAAGTCAATCTGTATTGGCATGCTGTCGTCAACCGTGCCATGCGCAATGTGCCAGCCAATGGAAAAAGGTACGTCACAAGATCTCTTGTCCTCACTGCCGACAAGTGATTCCCATCACCGTACTCAATGTTGTGTATCCCGAATTGTGGAAAGAAGACGCATATTTTGTGGAGCGAGTAAAAAATGTATGGAAAGACAATCGCCTTTGGTATGGTATTTGTCACGATGAATTTGGATCGCAAGAAGGATTCTGGGGAGAACTCAAGGACCGGTATGAACCTAACAAAAAAACAGTATACTTTCTTCAGGTCACACCAAAAGTCAAGTGATTCCACGCATAAACACATGTTTGAGTTTCTAGTAAACCATGCTCTCCAAGTTGGACTTTGGACTTTTCTCATGGGACGCCACTGACCACTCTGGTCCAGGCACACGTTCCCACTTGTAACTAAGTGTCTTGCTTTTTTTCCCAATTAAAATCTTTTCAATTTTGACTGCTGGCTTGCTATTGGTCATTACCGTGAGCTAACATAAACAACCTTTCATCAAAATTGACAGCTCGCCATATTTGGGCAAAAAAATTTTGACGTCATTTCCGCTTTTTATTTCCGGTTGAGCTCTCCATTAATCAGAAGCCAGAAAAATGCAACATGGCTGACTTTTTTTGCCTTCTCCATCAATCACATGCCACTTGAAAAAGTTGCTCACGGTACTACTGTCGATGTCCCCTAGGGAGGCAACCAGTGACGCATAAGAAGAAGAAGAAGTCAGACTGTACTCTCCCTTGTGGCCCTATGAAACTTAAATACAACAATTACTAAGACACTAAACCCTTGGGAAAGGTGATTTTTTTCATTGACTGAATTTTTGTCCAGGAATGAGTGCAATGATTCTAGGAATAACCTTTTGTTCTTGTTGTTCATGCCTGTTTTCAGAATGTTTGCATAATTGGGGTGTATATCGTGGCCAGTGATTTCGGCATGTTGTTTAACCGCGGAGCCAACATTCCCGTTTGTTCCAGGCTTGTGTTCGCCCCCCCCCCGCCCGAGATTTCCAACTTCTTTTACTCTCTCCAACATATGCAAATAGGCACGTTCTGCAGTTCACTTTGTACACACTGCCTTTCAACTGTTCTTTTGTCGGCCGGTCTTTGGGCTTCTGGAAAACATTACCCAATGTTTTAGTGGTTTAAAAGCCATCTTTATGTTTTCGCGGTTCAGAATCCGACGAATTTGTTCCGATACCGCTTTCACATACGGAATCGACGCTACCCCTTTGGATTCTCCCGCGTTTTTGGTTGCGTGTTTATTCTGTTTGGCTCATCTACCGACTTGATGAACCTCTCAGGATAACGATTAGCCTTGAAGTTATTGATAACACGTCGTTTCTCGCTCTGCCTTTGCACAGCTGTTGATGGAATGCATTTAGCACGGTCCATTAGACTCGTAACGACAGTTCTCTTGCTTTGTGCAGGGCTGTGTGAATGGAATCTAAATACTTGCTCGTATGCGTGGCCTTGCGATGTACACCCACCTCGATCTTTCCATCCTCATTTACGGTGTTGTTGGTGTCCAGGAAGGCTATGCTGTTCTTGCCCATAGTTGTTGTAGGCATCTCTACTGCAAACTGAATATTGGCATTTATCGAGTTTAAGTGATTGTGAAAAACTTCAACACTGTCTTTCTTAATGCACGCGTTCGAATCGTCCACATAGCGGCGCCACCACTTTGGTTTGACGGGTGAAGTTTCTAATGCTTTCTCCTTTCTCCTTAATTCAGTTGCATTAGTCGAATTTAACCACAATTTAGCTTTTTCCTCAATAATTTCGGTGGCCACATTCAAGCTTACTTGTTTAACTGTTTCACGGTGGATCTATGATGCAGTTATAGAACATAGAAACACGTCACTACACACGCTTTTTATTCAGTTATTTGTTGTTTTTAACGACTTGAAAGCATCAAAAATATCAACAATGCAAAAATAAACGTGTTGAGAAGTAAAAGATACTAGCAATAAAATATAAATACTATTAACTTCATTCTCAAAAATGAAAATCAAAAAGTGGACATAAAGTTAATTCTTTTCATGGGACATGCAGTTACGTTGTGCCATGCTGCAAGTAACTGCTACCCAGCTTGGAATGCTGTCGAACGTGCAGTCACGAACGTCTAGCTAGCTTTGTTTTGAAGACGGAACAACACGCCAGTTTTGCACTCATTGCAGGCCAATGAAAAGGCCTATGTATTATTTTGGGAGAACGGAAAAGGCGTCGGTTCCACTTAGGTCCAGGTTTGCACGCAGCTGCGAAATTTGCGATTTTTCGTGTGCTTGCGAAAAATCGCACACATCGCAAGGTCGACGATTTTTCGCGTTCACTTGCCATTTTTTGCAGTTCTGTGATTAGGAACGTTTATCCTGCGCGAAACCGATCAATCTCGCGGAGCGGTTTTCACGGTTTAGCAACTGCACTTCGCTGCCTTACCACGACACCGAAACAGAGAGATTTGATGTGTACCTTTGAGCATATGAGTTTGTGAGTTTTAGGCCCAGTTCAGACGCCGTCACTCTTATGTGCCGTACCAAATACAACTAAGTTCGACTTTGGTAGGGCACCTGATTTAGACGCCGCTGACTTAATCTTGCCGTACCAAATAAAAATAACAAATGGGATAATTCATTTTGTGCTACATGAGCATTATACTACCAGTTCCCATGGTAACCATAACCTTGACTCGTTACGACAACAAAACGCAACTATTAAGTGAGTATAATGGCGGACAAAGTGGGAAGAGCGATCATATACACATCTCCATTTTTTAAATTTCCTGCTTCTTTCGCGGCTTCCTGCGGCTTCCGTTTATCGCATTGCACATGCACAATAGAATACCGTACAAAATAATGGAAAAGGTTATGAATCAAACTGTACATATCATTTCATTAATTTATGCATTAGATTCGGCACATGAGAGGTACGGCGTATGAATCCAAGTCGTGTCAGGGCCGTATTATACGGCAAGCTCTGCCGTACCTTGGGAGTTTGCCGCACCAAATTCAAGTTTGCCGTACCAAATTGATTCAGACCGCGTATCACTGTCGAACCATTACCGTATGAGAGGTACGGTACGGCACATGAGAGGTACGGCGTCTGAACCGGGCCTTACAGTCTCTTACATCGCAATCGACCGTAAATATGTCTGTAGTTTTCGAGTGCAGTCTCGGGACCTGTTTTGCCAAATTTCTTTGGCTTTGTAGTCAATAGAACATGAAAATCAGCTGGCCGAGTTTTACAATCCCGGCACGACTCACGTTCAACACGTTTACCCATTAGTCCGCCATGTAAACAAGTTAATTGAGGTTGTGTTTGAAGTTTACGCTCCCTCGCGGCATTAGCAACATGTCGTCGCTTGAGTTGCTTTCAGTTGGACATAAACAGTGAATGTCTCTGGGGTTTCTTTCAGCAAGCGACATATATTATCTTATATTCACTTCAATAGAGTAAACCGATTGAGTTTGTAAGCAAACAAGCTATATATATTTAACCTTCAGTTCGCTAAAACCGATGGACTACACAAATTGACTTCACATCACAAATTTGCATAATTTGAAAACAACTGGCACCTATCACTTACGCACGATGCCATCCAAAATCAGTTTACGAAGGAATTCGTTAACTCTCCTTATGACCTTTTGTCTATGTATGTCCCTCGTTTTTTAAGCACACAACGCGAGATATAACATCAATCTATGAATATCCCTCGTTCTTTAAGCTCCCAGCGCGAGATATACCAGGCATATATGAATATCCCTCGTTTTTTAAACTCCAAGCGCTAGATGTAACGGAATCTATGAATATCAATTGTTCTAAAAGCTTTATGAAACATCCCTCGTTCTCTGGGGGTGGATGTAGGGGAATGCACGAACAGAGAATTGGAGGCGATTTTATTCCAGTCTCTCTCAGGTTGCCTGCCAGCTTGGCAGAGGCCTGGCAGATTTATAGCGGAGCCCGCACGCTAACGCGTCAGCGGAGCACCATTGCTAAGGAAATTTGGTAACCTATCAAGCCAAGGTTCAGGAGAAAAGTTCAAATTTGCCTTGTCGGTTCTGTTGCGAACTCGGTCGGTACACCGCTTGAGTTCGCAGCTTTTCGCAACGGTTTCGACGCCAAATATAGTAGAGCTAATGCTTTTTGTTTTTTTCTGTCCACAACTATGGTTTTTGCGGCGGTTCGAACACATTTTGTCAGGAAAAACACCAGCATTTTCATGTTGACAGGCAGCATGTCACGAAGAAAGAAATGAGTAGTAAAGTTAACATCTCAAGATAACAGTAAGCGCTCATGGCCCAGTGGACTAATCGTCGGCTTATGACTCTGTCGAGCCGAGTTCGGCTCTCAGCGAGGGCATGAATTTTTTCTTTTCTTTTTTTTAAATTAACGACTTAAACGAGAGTATTTTCACCAATTTTTTTTTTTTTTTTTTTTTTTAGATAAAGCAGTTTATTGATTAACACTGACTTACAATACATTACAATACATAGCTTACTTACAATTACAATACACTACAATACATAGCTTACTTACAGAGAATAATTTACGTTACACAAAGGGCATGCAGAAACTAAAAAAAAAAGAATATATTACAAAGAACAGGAAACCTGGGTGCCTACTTTTGTTGTTATTATATCTATTATTTCTATATGTGTTTATTTTTATATATACTTATTTCTATAGTTATTGTTACGGATTACAACTGTATCTGTTTCTTAGATTTATGCATCTCTATCTGAATTTTACTTTCAAGAACGGCCATGAAAGCTTCCCAGTAGTACTCTTCTTCTTTTCTGGAGGCAGTGTAAATGTAATGTTTTGCGATAATCAAGCAGAGGTTTAAACCAAGTCGACGAGAGAAGTCATTGGCAACACCGTAAATGATCATGTTTTCATCAAGAGTTATTGACTCGGAGTTTTTGAAATTCCACCAATTAGTAAAATGAGACCAAAAGCTCTTAACTTTTGAACAGGAAGCGAAAAGATGAGCTAGTGTTTGTCTTTCAGAGCATAGGTGGCATTTATCGGTTTCTTTAAGTGCGTCTCTAAAAAGTGTTGAGTTTGTTGGCAGAATGTGATGTATAATTTTAAATTGAAAGATGGCAAGTCTGGTGTCCTTAGTAACTTTGAAAGGAAGGCTATATATGAGTTGTATTGTTTTTTCATTCAAATTTGCTTTTACCATCCTTTTTTCGGCAGTAGGTGTTACAAACTTTTTTTTGACAAAGAATCGTGTAGCCGATTTGCAAGAGAGCTTATTCAAAGGTATTCTATTGTTATCTTCACCATCCAAAGGCGCCTGGATGTTTCCTTTTAGGATATTAACCCATTCTCTAGGGATTGAGTGGCATACTCCATGATACGTAAGAAAGTTAGCTTTGATTTTAAATCTAGAGCAGAACTCAGGAAAAGATAGAAAAGCATTGTTTTGGAAAATGTCTTTGATTTTAATGACTCCGGCTTCATGCCATTTTTTGTAATAAACAGAAACACCACCAACTTTAATGAAGCGATTGTTCCAAATAATTTCATTCAAAACTTGTTCTTTGGTGTTAGGAGAAAAATAATTTATTTTTCCCCACGCGTAGAGAGCTTCCGAGTAAAAAGCAAGGGGTATTTCAATTTTAAGTGCTTTTAAGTCAAAATTACATTGAAGTAGAAACAAGCCTCCAACATCCCTTAGGTAGCTCAATGGTATGTAGCTCCAACTTGAAGTTTCATTACTGTCGTTGAGTCTTTTTATCCAGGAAACTTTAAGTGCATCGTTGATTATTTCAAAATCAGGCATATCTAGTCCACCTTTTTCTCTCGGGCCGATCATAGTCTTTTGTTTTATTTTAACTTTCTTGTTCCACACAAATTGGGTAATTGCTTGATTTACCATGTTGACAAATTTCGAAGGAAAGGTGAGCACTGATGTATTATATACGAGTTTAGAGATTGCGAGAGATTTTAGAATCGTTATACGGCCATATAAAGTGAGGTTTCTAGGATACCATAAGTTGAGAAGGCTTTTCATTGAGTTCAGTTTTTGTTCGAAGTTTTTCTTATATGCAACTTCATCATCATGTGAAAAATGAATACCTAATGCGAGTATTGAGTTGGAAGGCCAAGCTATTCCAAGGGGCTCTGTTGTATTGTTTCTGTTCGCGCCCAACCACATACCTTCAGTTTTGCTTTTATTAATCTCTAGGCCTGAACATTCCTGGAAGTTTGACAATAATTGGAACAAGTTATTTGCAGATTTTAGGTCAGAGACAAAGGCAGTTGTGTCATCGGCATATTGAGAAAGCTTAAATTCTTTGTTGTGTATATTAATTCCTTGAATAGTTTTGTCAGTTCTTATTGCATTGGCTAGGATTTCAGCACATAGGACAAATAAAATACCCGAGAGTGGACAGCCTTGTCGAACGCCTCTCTCAGGCATGAAAAACTCAGACGCATATCCGTTGTTTATGAAGCAACTGGAGCAATCCGTGTAAAAGGTTTTTATCCACTTTTGAATGCATGGACCGAAGTTAAAAGCTTGTAGGGTCTTGTGAAGAAAATTCCAGTCGACCGTGTCGAAGGCTTTCTTAAAGTCAATGAATATAGCCAGCCCAGGGATGTTTTCTAATTCAGTTACTTTCATAATATCCATAATGAGCCTAATGTTTTGACCAATATAACGCTCTTTAACGTATCCGGTTTGATCATCGTTGATTATTTTGGGAAGAACGTTTGAAATCCTATGAGCTATGGCTTTAGTTGCAATTTTGTAATCGACATTAAGTAGTGTCAGCGGTCTCCAGTTTTCAAGATATAGTTTGTCCTTACGTTTTTTTGGTATTACTTTGATAATTCCTTGTTTTTGCGTTATATTCAAATGTTGATGTTCGAATCCGTAGTTTAGACTTTGTACCAACTCTTCACCCAGCATCGACCAAAAGCGTAAATAGAACTCTACTGAAAGTCCATCGCTACCAGGGCATTTGCCCTTGGCGCACTGCTCTAAAATGTGAAGGCATTCCTCGTTACTGAGTGGGTGCTCTAGTTCATTTTTTCCAGTTTCATCTAGCTTAGCAAGATTAGGATTCTCAAAGAAAAGATTGTACTTCGAATTGTTGCACGGTGCTGCAGTATATAGATTTTTATAGAACATCTTTCCTTGTTCTAGGATATCGTTCGGAGTAGTAATTTCTCTATCATCGTTTGTTTTCAATTTGGAAATGTGCGTCTTAAAATGGTGCCTTTTTTCTAAATTCAAGAAATATTTAGTGTTTTTTTCGCCTTGTTCATGCCAGCGTGTTCTACTTCTTATTATTGCGCCTTTAGTTCGATATTCCGCAATAGCGTTAAGTTCAGCTCTAAGACGATAAAATTTTAAAATGTTTTCCTTTGAACGCTCCGTCTTCAGCAAGGTCATCAAATGGTCAATTTGAGTTTGAAGGTTTTTTTCAGCATTTCTGCGTTCTCTATTTTTCCGTTTTGTATACTGGACACAAAAGCCTCTCACTTCCATTTTTATCATGTCCCATAGTATTTTCACAAATTAATTAGTGCCAACAAAAAACAAAAAAAAAAACAGAAACAAAAACAAAAAACGAAATAACAGCAAGCAAGAAATGATCTTTAAATAAAGACACACGGCTTTAAGTTTTAAAAACGTTTCGGATGATCTACATCCATCTTCAATTTCGAATACAAATTAAACCGCTAGTCGGTGTGATATAAATACAATGTACATAGAATATTAATTACTAAATAACAACATGAATATGAATAACTGAAATACAATAGTGTTGAAAACGCAAACAACTGAAAAAAGTGAAATTAACAAGGAAAATTATAATGAAAGTGATAGATTGACGTGATTGACTTCTTTGTTTAACAAGGGTTTTTCCCACCCGACAGTCCGGGCCACAACCAGAACTGGATATATGGTGACGTCATCGAACTTTCCAAGATGGCGCCCACACGAAGGGACACGAGGTTGGGTCACTTCTCAGCTCTTTTCTAGACCTTGAAGTGCCCTTTTCCCACAGTACTTTGGGAACCTTGCGTTTGAACAATAAAGAATCAGACCAGTGTGAAAAAAATGGCGTCCGTTGAAGTTTCCCATGTGATTTAGACCTGAAACGATTGAAATTGGGGGTGACTCAGCGCACAAATTTGCCTGACCAGGTGCCAAACATCTAAAGAAAGAAGGTACGTAACAATTTTTCTGGTCTTTCAAAAAATTTTTTTTGAAATCTACATAAAATTTGCTTGTATTTGGTAGTATTTTCGTTGTAGTGCAAGACTTCTTCACATAGTGCTGTGCTTTTGAAGATGCAACAATGAGTTGCGCTATAAGCTTATGTGTTGTTTGTAAAGTGATACATCGACTGGACTGCTCACGCCATGTTCATTTTACATTGTAATCAATTGAAGATGATCTGTGTTCTGGGAAAGGGCACACAGATTGGGATGGGAGCAAGAGTCCATC
Source organism: Siderastrea radians (assembly GCA_964017195.1). Taxonomy (NCBI): domain Eukaryota; kingdom Metazoa; phylum Cnidaria; class Anthozoa; order Scleractinia; family Rhizangiidae; genus Siderastrea; species Siderastrea radians. Next base: position 3,258,664 of record OZ024894.1, on the reverse strand, counting down.
TTCAAAATATCAATTTTTGACAACAGAAATAATACAGTCGAAGCTCTCGTAAACGACCACCTTGGCAATTCAGACAAGTGGTTACAACTACAGCTGTTCGCTTACGAGAATGGCTTTTCTCATAAAGCTTGTACTTACTACCAGTGTTGTTGTAATAATACTAAGTAAGCCTAGTTTTTATTGCCTGTCACAGAAGCAGCTCACTAATGTATGAACCATTGCCATTTATGTCCTGCATTAGTCTAAATTTGCAATTTACATTTTAGAAAATGAAAACACAGATGTATTAATAAGTGCACTGGCTATCCCTTCATGGTATCCCTTTCATTTCTGTGATTAGAAGAATATAGACTACTGTATACCCTAGTGATTCTGTATTGTATTTTCTGTGATATCAAATGCATTAACTTAATAATTTTCTTACTGGCATGTTTTAATTTATTCTTCCTTTTACTTTAGGTTTAATGACCTGCAAGATGGAAAGTGTGAAACATGGCTGAAGGAAATTAACCATAACTCATATTTTCATGGTTTCGGAAACTTTGAATTTATGCTCTAAATGAAACAGTTAAACACTGGGACACTGGATGAGCTCATTAAAACTTATAAATGGTGAAAATGTTCACAGTCAATTTAGGAAAAATATGAAATGAATTAATGGACCGCTTCCTTCTTTCCACCTGATAAAATCTCAAATTTACTTTGAATATGAACTTTCAACTCACGACATCCATATTTTTCAAAACTTCAGTTTGAGGCAGATATTTTGTGGCTTTTTCTAGTAAAATTATATTTTCCCCAACCATCTATCAGTACAGGTGAATGAAAATGGTCTGAATTCCAAAAATGACTCATGAAAACCATATTAATATTGATCTAGGCAATTGAATATGAAATGATTGCAATTCAATTTGCATCAAATTCTTATTTTGTGTTCTGGATTTAAATGCTAGACCCCAAATAAGTATATGCTGGCTTTGTTGATTACTATAATGCCAGTTGGATGAGGCCATTTTAAAATAGTAGTTCTTTTGGTGTCCCGGTGTTTGAGGTTCCTTTGAAAACAACAAGTGCCCCCAGCCTTATCGTAAATTTGAAATGAGCGCCTCCCCTTGAGTAGGCACCCACCTCCCCTGGCCTGCTTTTTGTAGACGACTAATGAGACAACAAAGGTTGAGTGTAGTGTTCGTCGTGTTTATCTCTCGTCATTTTTTAGTCATTGCTAATCCTAATTGAATGTTTAACTGCTCTTAAAAAAAACAAATAAACTGCAAACTGCAGCAAACGACTTGAAATTAATGCTGCGTAGGTTAATAGCCACTCTGTGAGTAGCCTCTCTGTTATGTAGATAAGATTGGTCACAAGCCAATTACACAAATTACTATCCAACTGGTCATGATTTGTGAAGAATCAAATAAGTGCCTCCCCTCAAATAAATGCCTCCTTTGAATAAGCGCTCACCGGCTTATCCTATAAATATTGAAATAAGTGCCCCAGGTGCTTATTCAAGGATTTAAAATAAGTGACAGCACATATAAAAAGCTTCCGAGAGCAATCCAATCCAAGACAAAATGAAAATTGCTGAGACCCTTGTTTTCCAGACGACCATTCACCACCCCTTATAGTGCATGCCAGTCGAGGAAAACATCTGCACATGGAATTTTCCCAATAAGAATTCATTTCTCCTGAATTATGTTTGCTGTCCATTTGACATAGTTACAGCTAAATAATGTTTTCCAGTTTGCTTTTGTTTGTGTATTTAGTAGATATGAGGAAAAGGAATGGGGCTGTCAAATATGTCTAAAAATACACCTCAAATAAAGGTTTCCTTCAAAATAATGTCAGTTGGACACATGCATCTATTAAATAAAAACTGGAGATGCTTTACTGGTATAAAAATGCTCTCATATTTTATTTGGAATATTCGCATACCATCTAATCGAGCATGCACTGCCAACACTCTGGAGACTTCATGTGCCTATCACAAATTTTAGTTTATCTGGATCATCTATATTGACAGACCATTTTCACATTACAAGATGTAAGTAATAAGCGAAGGGACAAATAAAAATAAACTTCTTTTCTTGTCTCCTGTGAAAACCAATTTATTTATTTATATGTTTACATATTTATTTATTATTAGTATTATTATTTGCAACATACAATGCACTCTGCACATCCATTTCATTTTTGAAAGGTAAAGGATTCAGTTTCTCAGGGTTGTTTCAAAATCTCAATTTCTGCCATGTGAATTGCCTTTGCCAAATTTTGTTCATGTCTACACGGTATCTAAACACCAGCTGGCCATTACTGCCAATTACATTGGGGTTTACAATAAACGGACGACAGGAACTCGTAAGCGTTGCATGCATGTGTCCTGGCAAGCGCAATTCGTGTGTACGTACCAGTTACCATGTGTCCAAGATGCTTCATCACACAGGTTCAGCTATTCGAACTCTGATAAATTAATGTCTAGGAAGAGATCTAGAATACTTCAGGAGTCTTGTTCGATCAAGGTTGTATTCAAGCGAGTAGCGTAATGCGTCCGGTGCAGAATAGAATGAACCACTCCAGGCCGAATTATCTTCGCTCACAATACACATATAGACTAGTGCTCGACTTTTAAAAGCTCATCGAGTGCGTATGTATCGGTACGTAAGCCGTTTTCACTGCAAAACATGCATTCTATCGGTGTTTTCTTCTCGGCTTATTGCTTCGGTCTCTTGAAATATTCACGCAAGTCCAAACGTTTAACTATTAAACTGCACTGGTCGCCTGCGTACCGCTTCTACAAAAAGATTCCTGGGCCCTCAGCATCTTGATATCTGTGAATCGAATCCTTGGACGAATAAAATCGTCTAGATTTATCCGTACTAAGGTTGATTTTCACGGTAACCTACAAGCATTCTGTATTTCCTGCACGAGAAATTTATCTGGAACTTAGTCCTTTCGCGGTCAAGCCAATGTTTTGGTTCAGCATCTGAACCAATCAAATTGCAGGAAACTATATATCCAGTTCTGGTTGTGGCCCGGACTGCCCGATGTGCAAAGCCTCCTTGATTTTAAGTTGCATGAAAAGACGTGGAGGCGGTGTCAAGAATTGAAAAGCAATCTTATGAACACAAAGCTTTGCATGTCTCTGACCTATTTATGTGTTGGAAGATGTGCGAATTCTTATCGACGGAGTCATAAGCCGACAATTAATCCACGGGCCATGAGCGTCGAGGGCCCCAACGAGAACTGCGATTTTTGAATTGAAAAAAAAGGGGGGGCCTCCTCTTTAAGAGTTGGCTAAATCTATATATTACTCAAGTCATCACTACTCTAGCTTGTTTACACTCATCAGTAGCAAACGTTTAGCCATTTCAAGCGTAACAAAAGCCATCAAAAGGAACAGGAAACAACTTCAGTCCTTTGTGAGTCTTTACGCTTCATAAGCAGAAAAACAAGCGAAAAGAAATCTTTCATCACTGCTATTAATGTTTGCTATAATGTTTGATTCTTTATCGACAAGCTGGGAGCTGAGAATTGCTATTCTACCCATCTTTTTTCATTATGAAGAATTTGAAAGACGTCTCTACAAGTACGTACTTCCACAATTCAAGGATGTTTTTTTCTACTGACTGGCCCTCAATTCAAACATTTACTTCATTTACATTTACACGGAAATTCAAACATTCAATTCAGTTCAAACATGTCAATTGCACCAGTAGTTTACAGTCGGGAGCTGAGAAATTCTGTACCACCCACGATTTTTCACGGCTGGAAATGTGAAAGAAGTGCATTTGATTTCTACCCGTACTTCCACAATTCAAAGATGGTTTTTCTGCTGACTGGCACTCCATTGAAACATTTACGTCATTTACATTTACAAGGAAATGACAATCTTCCTAATGAAAGACCGTATGGCACATAAAACAAACTTAGGGAATGCTAAATGGCTAAATGGCCTTCACACATATTGAGTGCTGTAAATTACAAGTCATTGCTGATTTGGGGTCAAGGATATCGAGCAAGATTTCAACTTAAACTTCCGAGACAATATTAGCGGAGCCTGCGGGCAAAGCCCGCCAGCGGAGCTCCATTGCTAAAGAAATATGGTAACATATCAATCCGAGAAATTTTGGTTGTGACGTAATAGTCACGTGACCGTCCGTCCGTACGTCCGTACATCCGTACACCCGTACATCCGTACATCCGTACGTCCGTCCGTCCGCACACTCTGTGGGAGGGGGAGGGGAGTCCCAAGACAACCCGACGGGGGCAGAGAATGCCATCTTTTCTTGGCGGGAAATCGCACGGTGCTTTAGGGCAACCGGCATTTTTCTTGGCGGGAAATCGCATGACCATCGTCGCTTTTGAAAAAGAGGTTTCTTTAAAAGCTTAGGCTTCTTTAGCACTTAACGATTGCTCGCGAGTACTGAAGTTTTATACTTGACAAAAAAACATCTAATATATAAGTAGAAGGCGAAAAGTTCAAGTTACGAAAGCTGCATTCAAAGGACTTCATGGCTTTGTTTTCTGCACGGCGGAGAGTTTGCCCTGTTCTGAAACACAACCGAGTAAGTGAAGTTTTTAAAAGGTCTAAGGTACATGATTTCTAGTATTACGATGAAGAAATTACGTTTTGAAATGTAAATTTGATTTATGCCACTAGAAATGTGTTATTTACTTTTGACTTTAAAAAATTATTAGAAAACGCGCTCATATTTGTGGCAGATTCTTGAATATTTTGCCATGCTGAGCCGATTTCACTCGCGTGGACCGACCTACGATTTTGGAAGTGTAACGCGAATTGCATTTAAGTATAAACTTAGGGGTTTCCGAATAAATGTTTTTCAAAAATGATTTCTCTGTCCATTATTTTGTGTTTGTTTATTCATAACAGTAGGTCTAAGCACAGCCGCAAGACAACTGCACAAGCTTTGCTTTCAATTTTCAGCGTCCGGTCCATCTCTTTGTGCAACTGTCGATTTTCTTGTCCTAGAAGTTTTCAATAGTAATAATCTTTTAAGTGAAGCAGTTGTCGGTTTAAGGCTTTTTTATCCGAAAAGCTTCCGAAAACAGTTTTGTGCGTTCTTCAAAGCGCCTAACTTTATATAGGCTTACTTCGCATCCGCAAAACTTTTGCCGGCATAATAGCAATTTAATTAAAGCGTGTTTGGCGTTTCCTTGTTTTGAATCTTGATTGTCTCTAGTTAGAGAACGAAATATAACAGTTATTTGAAAAACTATAAGCGAAGCAGTTGTCGGTTTAAACCTATTATGCCCGAAAAGCTTCCAAAAACAGTTCGGTGCATTTTTTAAAGCGCTCGAATTTTAGACAATTTGCAGCCGCAAAACTTATGCAGCAGAGTTAAGAATGTTTGGACGGTGTTTGTTCGTTTGTTTTCAATCTCCATGGTCTCAAGTTAGAGAACGAAATATAAGCGAAGCAGTTTTGAGTTTAAAGCTATTTTATCCCGTAAGTAATGTGTGTTCCTCAAAGTGCTTGAATTTTTTCGCGGCTGCTAAAACCTACGCGACATTTCTTCGATAAGTTTATTACAAGTGCTTCGAAGCTCCCCAGCTCCTTTATTTCGGGTAATCCCAGTAAAATGCCGGTGAAATGTCAGTATAAATTTTTGACCAGACTAATATTTTTATTTAGTGGCAGTTCATGTTATTTGTTAACATCCGAACGCGATGAAGATAACGCATTTAAACAGTCGAATAATTTTTATTTTGTTTTTGTAAATGAGCGCCGTTTCAAGTTCATTCAAGCGAACAGCCAATAAACCAAGGAGATTTGACAAGCCTTCACAGTTAATGACAGGATATGGAAACATTGCAAACACCAAGCTAGACGACTCGTGAGTAAAATAATCAAGCTGTGCTCAGCCTCTAGAACGACCTTTCGAGCTTGGTTTTACGGAACAGATCCCCAAAATATTGAAGGACAATTCGGAACACTTTCAGGCTTTTTGAGAAACACTTTTCGAAAGCGAACGAGCCAAAAAAAGCCCCGAAATGTATTTCAGACCGAAAAGTTTCAGGACTATTTTTGAGAAACGAACACCAGTTTATTCCTTCGCGGCTCCGCTTTTAGGCTTGGCTAAATCTATATATTATTTCATTCTACCGACTATCTTTCCTTCATATAGTTTTAATTTTCACTGATTCAGCATCACAGGAATTTCTGATCTTGGTCATAAGCTTCCATGACCACGCAAAGCATCACACAGAGGACAAGTGTAACAGTTTGAAACAACATTTTGTTTCCTCTAGCTTAATCACAACAACAAGTGGATTTGTGAGTAAACCCATATTTATTTACCTTTAACCCTTTCCCGTCCGATTTTTTCCTTAAAAAACGGATTTTTTACCGTTAAAGTGGTTTTTGAGTGCTATGTTGCCAAATGCCACTAAACTTTGCTACAAAAGCGTTTTCTTACAATTAAGCTACAATCAGTGTCCCTTTGTTGAAACACTGTCGGTACAATTGTGTCTCCCTCCCTCTCCCACTGGGCAATGTTGGAAAAATGTTTCAACCAAATTGATGAAGACAAACGCTCACAACACTATGCAACATTGAATAGGGGAAGGAGAGGAGGGTGTTTCAACGACTTGTGTCACTGGTTGTATATGATTTAAAAGTATCATATATTTTTGAAATTAATTATGAAATTGCGTGATATTTCTAAACGACTGCTAAAATCAAGTCATACGTTGAAGCCTATTTTGCCTGCGCTATCCCTACAGATATCTTCACTGAGCATGCACTGTTTTCCTCTTTGAATGGTAGGTTCCTTAAAAAGGTATTCAGCAGTTAAAATGCGTCAACAACAATAATTTTAGCTTCCCGTAGCGCGTCACATCACATGTGCTTCCAGAGCAGTTTTTTGCCGGCTTAAAAGCGCACTTGAACAAAGCAAACTTAAAAACCCACAAGAAGGACAGTCTTCTGAAGGAACTGTAGTGCTATATGAAACAAGCTAGTTATGTGGTTTCTTTTACAATGGTTTATAATTTACATCGGGTTACCATTGTAACCCGTGGACTTGCTAAAAGGTTATCTGGTTACATCTATTTTTAAATTTTGACGGGTTACATTGGTAACCCGTAAACACGCGCCGCAAATGTCCTCAGCTCTTTGATTCTTATGTCCAGATCGTAGTAGAAATAGCTCGTTTCGTTTATTTTATATGAGACCGGTGCAAAAAAGGCATTGCGCTGCTATGAAAAAGGCGTAAGGAATAATTTGAGCTGGATTTTAGTGTCTGCTGGAGTATAAGTATGGCGCCCGTTTACTCCGGTATTTTACAAGCCGCCTAAAGTTGGTGATGCTATTTGATTTAGCGCTGTGCATATCTTATTTTGGAATTTTCAAACGCTTCTTTTCTTGCCACATCGCATCACATCAAATGATAAGCGTTTTCTGTTGGCTTAAGGCTTCGACATCTAGCAAAATGGTTAAACGCAGTTGTATGGGGGTGATTTTGGTGTCCTCTCTTCACCGGTACATGTTGGTCTGTAGCCAATGCCAGTTTTCTGTGTTTTAGGCGTAAACGAAAGGTTTGGCTTCTCCTCTCTCCATTTTGGAAAACTTCAGAGCCGTCTGAGACAACACGCATTTTTTCCCAACCATATATACTTGTCAATTTTCAAGAAGTCGTTTGCGATCAAAGACCTGTATGCCGTGACACGTAATTAAAGCCTTTTCCGTTCGATACTGTATATGATTTAAAAGTATCATATATTTTAGAAATTAATTATGAAATTGCGTGATATTTCTAAACGACTGCTAAAATCAAGTCATACGTTGAAGCCTATTTTGCCTGCGCTATCCCTACAGATATCTTCACTGAGCATGCACTGTTTTCCTCTTTGAATGGTAGGTTCCTTAAAAAGGTATTCAGCAGTTAAAATGCGTCAACAACAATAATTTTAGCTTCCCGTAGCGCGTCACATCACATGTGCTTCCAGAGCAGTTTTTTGCCGGCTTAAAAGCGCACTTGAACAAAGCAAACTTAAAAACCCACAAGAAGGACAGTCTTCTGAAGGAACTGTAGTGCTATATGAAACAAGCTAGTTATGTGGTTTCTTTTACAATGGTTTATAATTTACATCGGGTTACCATTGTAACCCGTGGACTTGCTAAAAGGTTATCTGGTTACATCTATTTTTAAATTTTGACGGGTTACATTGGTAACCCGTAAACACGCGCCGCAAATGTCCTCAGCTCTTTGATTCTTATGTCCAGATTGTAGTAGAAATAGCTCGTTTCGTTTATTTTATATGAGACCGGTGCAAAAAAGGCATTGCGCTGCTATGAAAAAGGCGTAAGGAATAATTTGAGCTGGATTTTAGTGTCTGCTGGAGTATAAGTATGGCGCCCGTTTACTCCGGTATTTTACAAGCCGCCTAAAGTTGGTGATGCTATTTGATTTAGCGCTGTGCATATCTTATTTTGGAATTTTCAAACGCTTCTTTTCTTGCCACATCGCATCACATCAAATGATAAGCGTTTTCTGTTGGCTTAAGGCTTCGACATCTAGCAAAATGGTTAAACGCAGTTGTATGGGGGTGATTTTGGTGTCCTCTCTTCACCGGTACATGTTGGTCTGTAGCCAATGCCAGTTTTCTGTGTTTTAGGCGTAAACGAAAGGTTTGGCTTCTCCTCTCTCCATTTTGGAAAACTTCAGAGCCGTCTGAGACAACACGCATTTTTTCCCAACCATATATACTTGTCAATTTTCAAGAAGTCGTTTGCGATCAAAGACCTGTATGCCGTGACACGTAATTAAAGCCTTTTCCGTTCGATACAATCAGTGTCCCTTTGTTGAAACACTGTCGGTACAATTGTCTCCCTCCCTCTCCCACTGGGCAATGTTGGAAAAATGTTTCAACTAAATTGATGAAGACAAGCGCTCACAACACTATGCCACATTGAACAGGGGAAGGAGGGGAGGGTGTTTCAACGACTTGTGTCACTGGTTGTATATGATTTAAAAGTATCATATATTTTTGAAATTAATTATGAAATTGCGTGATATTTCTAAACGACTGCTAAAATCAAGTCATACGTTGAAGCCTATTTTGCCTGCGCTATCCCTACAGATATCTTCACTGAGCATGCACTGTTTTCCTCTTTGAATGGTAGGTTCCTTAAAAAGGTATTCAGCAGTTAAAATGCGTCAACAACAATAATTTTAGCTTCCCGTAGCGCGTCACATCACATGTGCTTCCAGAGCAGTTTTTTGCCGGCTTAAAAGCGCACTTGAACAAAGCAAACTTAAAAACCCACAAGAAGGACAGTCTTCTGAAGGAACTGTAGTGCTATATGAAACAAGCTAGTTATGTGGTTTCTTTTACAATGGTTTATAATTTACATCGGGTTACCATTGTAACCCGTGGACTTGCTAAAAGGTTATCTGGTTACATCTATTTTTAAATTTTGACGGGTTACATTGGTAACCCGTAAACACGCGCCGCAAATGTCCTCAGCTCTTTGATTCTTATGTCCAGATCGTAGTAGAAATAGCTCGTTTCGTTTATTTTATATGAGACCGGTGCAAAAAAGGCATTGCGCTGCTATGAAAAAGGCGTAAGGAATAATTTGAGCTGGATTTTAGTGTCTGCTGGAGTATAAGTATGGCGCCCGTTTACTCCGGTATTTTACAAGCCGCCTAAAGTTGGTGATGCTATTTGATTTAGCGCTGTGCATATCTTATTTTGGAATTTTCAAACGCTTCTTTTCTTGCCACATCGCATCACATCAAATGATAAGCGTTTTCTGTTGGCTTAAGGCTTCGACATCTAGCAAAATGGTTAAACGCAGTTGTATGGGGGTGATTTTGGTGTCCTCTCTTCACCGGTACATGTTGGTCTGTAGCCAATGCCAGTTTTCTGTGTTTTAGGCGTAAACGAAAGGTTTGGCTTCTCCTCTCTCCATTTTGGAAAACTTCAGAGCCGTCTGAGACAACACGCATTTTTTCCCAACCATATATACTTGTCAATTTTCAAGAAGTCGTTTGCGATCAAAGACCTGTATGCCGTGACACGTAATTAAAGCCTTTTCCGTTCGATACAATCAGTGTCCCTTTGTTGAAACACTGTCGGTACAATTGTCTCCCTCCCTCTCCCACTGGGCAATGTTGGAAAAATGTTTCAACCAAATTGATGAAGACAAGCGCTCACAACACTATGCCACATTGAACAGGGGAAGGAGGGGAGGGTGTTTCAACGACTTGTGTCACTGGTTGTAAAAATCGTAGCTCTCGTTGGGGCCCTCTTAACCTCCTCTTCGACAGCTTTTGACTGACTCGACGAATTTTCCAATTTTTAACAGATTTTACAATATTCGCAATTTTCGCAGTTTTCTCAAAAATCGCAGCTCTCGTCGGGGCCCTCTGCACTCCTTCTTCTACAGGTTTTCACTGACTCGACGAATTTTCCAATTTTTCGCAGATCTTACAATATTCGCAATTTTCGCAGTTTTCTCAAAAATCGCAATTCTCGTCGGGGCCTTCTCAACGCCTTTTTGTGCAGGATTTTTACTGACCCGTCGAATTTTCCAATTTTTCGCAGATTTTGCAATTTTTGCAGCTGCGTGCAAACCTGGACATATTTCGTCAGATCTCCGAGTAGACCCGGGAACGATGAATTTCCGGGGCGGTCGACTGACTCTACTGGGATCAGTAGACTTGTGATCTCGCTCGGCGTCCAAGTTTACAGGGACTTTAAGCAACCACGACGGCAATGCCAAGGAAAAACCCTTTATTTTCCAAGTTTTCACTGACTCGACGAATTTTCCAATTTTTGCAAAGTTTGCAATTTTCGCAGCTGCGTGCAAACCTGGACAGATTTCGTCGGTTCTCCGAGTAGGCCTGGGAACGATAAATTTCGGCGGCGGTCGACTGACTCTACTGGAATCAGTGGACTTGTGAACTCCCTCGGCGTCCAAATTTACAGGGACTTAAAGCAACCACGACGGCAATGTAAAGGAAAAGTTCATTTAATTTGTGTCTTTCGGTTCAAGGCTAAGTAAACGCAGCACTGCAACGCAAATAAAAGCCTGCCAAACTTCAAATCACGAAATAGGGCATTCGAAGCAAAATTAAATATTTCTTAGTTGGCCGAGATCGAATGCAAACTCTTCACAGCCCGGGAAAGGTTCTCCCATTTATACAGTATTGGGGTATGTGCCGCTGTCTGTGGTACAGGTAAGGGTCTTAGAGTCCCGGCGGCACACCTCCGCCGAAAAACTCACAGAGTACCATCCGGGGGCTTCACAGAGGTGGACATCAGCGACGTTGTTTTAGGCTCTATAACATTGGCTAAAAACACAAATCTTGTGGAATACAACGGGTTGGGCGTTAAATTTGGCGAGTTACATTTAGTAACCGATCAAGATTCAACATGAGAAACATCTGTTTCACTTGCAATTTCATCTCTCTCATACAAACAGTCATGGAAGTTTTGGTTTTTGTTCTCCCTAAGGCCATTTCTCGTTTTTTTTACTTGTCTTAATTTGTTTAGTGATATAGACGTCTAAGTTTCCTTTTTTTTTTTTTTTTTTTTTTTTTTAGATAAAGCAGTTTATTGATTAACACTGACTTACAATACATTACAATACATAGCTTACTTACAATTACAATACACTACAATACATAGCTTACTTACAGAGAATAATTTACGTTACACAAAGGGCATGCAGAAACTAAAAAAAAAAGAATATATTACAGAGAACAGGAAACCTGGGTGCCTACTTTTGTTGTTATTATATCTATTATTTCTATATGTGTTTATTTTTATATATACTTATTTCTATAGTTATTGTTACGGATTACAACTGTATCTGTTTCTTAGATTTATGCATCTCTATCTGAATTTTACTTTCAAGAACGGCCATGAAAGCTTCCCAGTAGTACTCTTCTTCTTTTCTGGAGGCAGTGTAAATGTAATGTTTTGCAATAATCAAGCAGAGGTTTAAACCAAGTCGACGAGAGAAGTCATTGGCAACACCGTAAATGATCATGTTTTCATCAAGAGTTATTGACTCGGAGTTTTTGAAATTCCACCAATTAGTAAAATGAGACCAAAAGCTCTTAACTTTTGAACAGGAAGCGAAAAGATGAGCTAGTGTTTGTCTTTCAGAGCATAGGTGACATGTTGATTATGAAAGAAGAGCATGTTTGGTGTATAAACTAACCATTGTTACTTATGCCATCCCACCAAATAGATATTACACCCACATATTAATTCCATTGTTTTTTTGTTTTTTCTTCTCGTGTATATCCGTAGTGTTTGGAACAATTGAAAAAATATATCTCTATCTTTGTTTCCAATTTACGAACCTTGCTGTTGCCGTGCAAAAATGACTTGACCAAGATTTTTCAAAGGACTTCACGCTTCATGTGTAAGAAGCATTATCTATCTAATAAAAAGCCTTGAATTTTAAGAGAAGGAAAGGGTATCAATATGGGGAGAGTGTGTTTCCTAAACGTACACTTTTACATGCCACGAGAGAGAATAATCCATCGATACTGATGCTCTCATGCATGTCCTTATTACTAGTGCGTGTATTTTGATGGCATATTAGCCGTCAGGTTATCGAACTCTTAACTTCAAAAAAAGTGTAAAAAAATAAACTTGCAACTCCAACTGTAAACTCCCAACTACGACGGCGCAACTCCTAACAGCAACATTCAACTGCAACTTGCAGATGCAGGTGCAACTGCAACTAGCAACTCGCAACTGCAACTCGTAACTTTACAACTCGCAGATTACCCAGTCCCAAAAACTTTCATAAAAACTTTGAAAAAGAATTTTCGACCAAAAACCGATGGCTTTTATCAGTTTAAGTAAATGTTTTCATAGCATGCGTCAATTTGGCGTTAATATTTTCAGTTTTCAATTCACTCCAAAATGTCTAACAATCACGATTAGTGCTTTTCAGACGTTTCTAACGTGCCATTCAATCAGAACTGAGAAGTGTCCCTGAAAACAATACAAAGTGGATTTTTTTTACAAGGAAAACAAATCCGAATACAGTTAATAGTTTCACCAATAAGAAATCAAAGAATTATATTTCAGGCTCGTAGCAGGGAGAGGGGCCTGAACCTGAATTAAATTTTTATGAAATGTTAAATCTCATACTGTCGATCACATTTGACTCTTTAAAAGATTCAATGCACTATGGTTTTTATTTTCAGTTAGAAATTGAGTCAATTGCTTGGAAAATTTACTTAAAATGATGTCCTAGACCATGCGACATATCCTTGTAAAGAGACGTAGACTACATCTAGCTGCGACCCCAGACAGGCTCACGTCTTGGGTCAGGGCAGTTCGAGACAGTGAAGATATACAGTGCACAAGAAACAATAAGCCTGAGTGCGGTCTTTTAATACCAACTGCGCTATGTGCTGTTAATCCGTACTTAGCGAGATAATTGAAAAAAAGTATGGCAGTGTATGGGCTCAGGGCGGCGGGAAACTAAGCAGCACATACACAAAAGTACGCACAGGCAATCACAGCAGGTTCCTGTTCTCCACGACGATTGTTTACCGTTTATCTCTGATCTAAAAATTGTGACAAAAAAGCATTTCTAGCAGACGCAAGTGAAGACGGGAAGCGGCACATATGAGAAGTATCTTCCTGCTGACACAGGAATGCGTCAAGTCCCACTTCATTCTTGTGGCATGCTAATAATGAGTAGCACTAGGTGAAAACTACCTTTTCATAGCCGTAGAAAGTCATTTTGGGACCTACTAGAGTGGAGTATTGAAGTGGTAGCTTACGCTGGTTACCGTGGTGATGTATCGCTGCGCCTAGTCAACACAGCCTTCACTCTACTAAGCAAACTAAAACTGTTAATTTTGAAATAAGCCTGGATACAAGAGTATTCTCAACCTTGCAGTATGAGTGTTACTTATGGTTTCGCTTGACTTTGATTTACACTTCCAGATGATGACGAATGCTCCAGAAACAAAGGGGTTTGCGAGCAACATCGGTGTATTAATTCTCCAGGATCTTTTTATTGTTCATGCAGACGAGGGTTTCGTATCGTGAATGGAAAGTGTGAAGGTATTGTTTATAACCATTAAAACGTATTTAAAAGAGACCAAGTAATGCTTGTTTTAAGCGTTTTCTTATGCGCTTCTAAGATCTGGCTTTTATGTATTAATAGGAGGCTTGAAGTGGGTGTGTAAAACATCCAGAGTCAAATTTGAATGTTTCCATTGCCTAATGAAATAAGCGTTTTTCAACTTAAAATGTACAAAACAACAAAACATACGCAATATTTGGCGTAAGGGATAGCTGAAAAGATAACTTTTTAAAGCGCGCCTGATCCCAAAATATTTTTTCCGCTAGTACAAAATTTTGCACCTATTCCAAAAGCATTTAGCCTTTATTTGCAGTGTTTGACTTTTTTTATGAGCATCAAAACTCGCGAAAAACTAAGCATCACTTGTTACACGACTGAGTCAGAAAGGGGCGTGGATCTGTTCCTGATGTGACGTTCACAAACTGCTTTACACTCATGTTTACAAAGACTTACCGCGATGTGAATCAGTTTGTGACGCCACATCAGGAACATCAGGAAAGGACCCTCGCCCCTCACTAGCCTGGCAGTGTCAAAGATGATCTCTAGATTTCCCGAGTTTTACAGCCTATTGTCACGGACTATTTTTGTGTGTAGTGTGATGCATGTGTCACACGGAATTGTTTTTGTTAGTACAGTGACATTTTTTGGCATATGATCTAAACTCGTGGACGGGTCACGTTGACGGAACACGTGATCGCTTGAACATTAATGAATTTGAACTTGATGAATTTTTCCTTCACTGTTTTTTGGACGAAATGTGTTTAGAGTACGGTTTTGAAACCCGTTTGTGGCTGGATATCTGTATTCGATTGAAACATTAAAGTAGAGAGATAAAAGTAAGACAAGTGGTCCTTTGGAGCCTGACTAAAAAAAGAAGATTCGCGAAGCACACAGAGAACATGCCAAGAACGTGCTTGTACTCGTGGACGAAGCTTTAAGCGAATTTGATGGTTCAGTTGTCGCAAAGAACAAGGTTACACCGATTATCGTTACGCTCAACGATAAATTAGCGACCTTAAAATCACTGGATGAGTCAATTCTGGTGGCAGTAGAGGAGCCGAACATCGTAAATGAAGTAGAAAAATCGGACGAAATTCGCCCCCAAATCCACATCGCTCTGGTAAAATTACAACGATGCCAAACCGGCGAAAACGAATGTAACGACCCGCTCCAGAGTAATCCAGGTGTTTCAACTCAACCTGTTTCTGCTAAGTTACCGAAATTGCAAATCCAAGTGAGGGGACTCCAGGCCCTTGGAATCGAATTAGATCAATATGGTGCCTTACCGATACCGATTTTCAAGTAAAAATTGCCGGATGAGTTACGATTGATACTATAAGTCGGGAACACAAGGATGACTGGAAGCTCGACTCTGTACTTCAGGGCATTAAATCCGAAGTGGAAGCCCGTGAGCGCTGTAACATTCGCCTATCTACTGAAAGAACGTGCCCAACGGGGAGTGCATTATTGAGCGGAAACCGAGGGGAGTTTAACTGTTTGTTTTGCAAGGGAGCCCACCGAGCGTCTGATTGCCGTGTTGTGACAAATGTTGACCAATTGCAAAGGAAGGATATTCTGAAGAAGCAAGGGAGATGTTTCATTTGTTTGCGCCGCGGAGGACACGTGGCCCGCAATTGTGACTCAAAAATTCAGTGTTTTGGATGCCAGAGCCGTCATCATTTGGCTGTTTGTGATGGTAAGAAATCACGTGTCAATGGCAATTTTGCAATGGAGGGTGCATGTCATGTGCCTGAAATTTCCACACCTGCAATGCATGTCAGCTCAGGAATTCATGCGTTTCTTCAAACCACGCAGGGCAAGGAATGGGATCCACCCACAGTTTAAAGGTTCGTGCTATTTTTGACATTGGGGCTCAGAGGTCGTATGTTTCCCAGAGAGTTGTGAATACATTGAAACTGGAGACTATCAAGATAGAGACCTTAAGGATTGCAACATTTGGTAACCAGAACCAGCAGTTACAAGTAGTTAATCTCATTGAACTAGCCTTAACTAAGCCAGAGACAGGCTTTGAAATGACTTTGTATACTTTCTTAGTTCCTCGTATTTGTAGTGACTTACAAGGCCAAGACCTTCACTGGGTAAAGGAGACCTATCCATGCTTGTGGGACATTGATTTCGCTGACACTTGCTCTGAAGGTGGTCCAACGCAGATTGATTTGTTGATTGGTTCAGACTACATCTGGAATTTCTTCGATGGCAAGGCAATACGGGGGAAAGAGTCAGGTCAAGGTGGTCCCGTCGCTGTCTCAACAAAAGTGGGATTGGTGTTTTCCGGCCTGGTTGAAAACCTTCCCCAGGAGAGGCTGTCAAGCATACAGTTTTCGTCGACTCATGTATTGAGAATAGATTCGAGAGAAACCGAAGATACCCTGCGGACGGATCTGCAGCGGCTATGAGACTTGGATTCTGTTGGCATACTAGACCGAGATACAGTCCATGAAGCTGTCAAGAAAAATTTAAGTTTTGAAAACGGCAAGTATTCAGTGCACTTAATTACCGTAGAAGGAGCACCACAAGTTGCTTCCCGATAACTTTGAGAACAGTGTAGCACGATTGAGCTCACAATTGAAATGCCTTAGGAGAGAACCAGACATCTTAAGATAATACGATTCCATTATTCAGGAACATTTTCAGAGTGGGATAATTGAGAAAGTGGACCGTACAAAATGTTCAGATGTTGGAAAGGTGCATTATTTAACTCACCATGGGGTGGTGCACAGGGATGCCCTGACAACCAAGTGACGTGTTGTGTTTGATGCCTCGTCAAAGGCCACTATTGATAGCCCAAGTCTAAATGACTGCCTTTATTCAGGGCCAGCCTTAACTCCTACGATTTTCAAGACACTCCTGCGGTTCAGGGAAAAAAGGATTGCACTTGTAGCGGACGTTGAGAAAGCCTTTTCAACATCAGAGTTAGTGATCAAGATCGTGACGTCCTTCTATTTCTTTCGGTTGACAGTTTAGAACGAGATGATCCAGGATTGGTGCTGTACAGGTTTTGCCGTGTTGTATTCGGTGTCAATGTCAGCCCTTTCCTTCTAAATGCTACGCTGAAGCACCACATCAGTTAGTACCAGGCAGATCTAGTAAGAGTTTGTTGAGAACTTGTTGAGAACTAGTATCCGCAGAGAAAAATCTTGAGAAATGTCTATCGCTTTACTAGAAATCAAAGAAGTATCTATTAGAAGGTGGATTTAACCTGAGAAAGTGGATCTCTAATTTACCTCAGCAGCTTGAGACCAGACCAGAATTGACGAGAAGTGCCCTGTAATGGAAGACACAGAGTCTTATGCAAAAACCACCCTGGGACACTTGGAGAAACCTGAAGTCCAGGGACTTAGTTGGGACTGTGTTTCCGATGAGTTCATTTCTAAATTTGAAGGACTGCTGAAGCTCGCAGAGGATTTGAAGCCAACCAGGAGAAATTTGTTGAGGAACACTTCAAGCTTCTTTGATCTCCTTGGAGTACTTAGCCCAGTTCTGGTACAGATGAAGGTTTTGTTTCAAATGCTTTGCCAGGAGAGGTTTGACTGGGATGCACCACTCCCAGAGGCAGCCTGGAGAGAGTGGATGAGGTGGCTTCAGGACCTGCAAGAGATGCAGCGAGTACTAGTGC
Organism: Siderastrea radians; assembly: GCA_964017195.1. Classification (NCBI taxonomy): domain Eukaryota; kingdom Metazoa; phylum Cnidaria; class Anthozoa; order Scleractinia; family Rhizangiidae; genus Siderastrea; species Siderastrea radians. The sequence continues at coordinate 3,240,938 of OZ024894.1, read as the reverse complement.
CGCGGTGTGTCTATGCTGGCTTGGAGGACGAGATTGTCTCCTGTACCATTCATGGTTTCGGGGACGCTTCAGAGAAGGCCTATTGTGCGGTAGTGTACTTGTTTCTTGACGCAAGCAGTGGACATCACCGGTTTTGCTCTCATCCAAAACCAGAGTGGCACATCTATCAAGGCAATCTATCCCTAGACTTGAGTTGCTGTCGGAGTGATCCTAGCAAGACTAGTGTCTTCAGTGAAAGAAATATTGGAGCCAAGGATTCAAATTAACGAGACGCACTTGTGGCTGGACAGCAAGACGGCAATCTTCTGGATAAAGGGGTCCAAGGAATGAAAGCAGTTTGTCCAGATTTATGTAAATGAAATTCGGTCTGTAACTGAAGAATCAATGGGGAACCATTGCCCAGGACTTGAGAACCCAGCAGACATGGGATCCCGTGGAGAAGTCGCCTCTTGAAGAGTAACCAGTTGTTCTGTGAGAAATATGTAGATTAAGACAAAGATGCTAAAGGAGGGAGGGAACTGTCTGTGAAGGTTACTTAACAGTAGAAGAAGTTGCGAATGCCGAAACACAATGGTTGAGAAGATTCCAGAAGAATATGAATTCACAAGCGAATTACAATCAATTGGAACGCGAGTTTGGTGTTTACGAAGACGACAGTGTTGAGGTGTAAAGGAGGAATCTCCAATGCTGATTTACCACTCGAGACTAAGTTTCCAGCATTCCTACCAAGAGACCACCATATTTCAACCTTGCTGGTGAGGCAAGGCCATGAGAGAGTGCACCACAACAAGGTGGAACCTACCTTAGCCCAGCTGAAAACAAGTTATTGGAACATAAGAGGGAGGCAATTTCAGTGAAGAAGATTCTCGCTAGCTGCACGGTGCGTTGCAGATATGAAGGGCATGACTACACAGTACCCCCTCAAGGTGATCTCCTAGAATTTAGATTGAGTCAGAAACCTGCATTTACTTATTTTGGAGTGGATTATGCAGGACCGCTGTACATTAAGGAATCGAATCATTCGGAGTTGCAGAAAGTGTATGTCCTCCTGTTTACGTGCTGCTCAACCAGAGCTGTTCATTTGGAACTTGCTACAGCTGACGTGTTTATCCGTTGTCTGCGAAGACTCACAGCTAGAAGGGGCGTACCAGAAACCATTGTTTCAGACAATGCGAAAACATTCAAGTCTGCAGCAGAGGTTTTGAGCAAGGTGTTTTCGTATCCCAGCGTTAAGAGATTCCTTGCTGGTAGAAGGATTGCTTGCCGATTTAATGTGGACAGAGCATCCTAGTGGGGTGGCTTTTTCGAAAGAATGATCCAGAAATTGAAGAGGTGCTTGCAAAAGACCTTGAGGAATGAAAGGCTTAACTATGACGAGCTGCATACTGTTCTGGTTGAAGTGGAAGGAACACTGAACTCTAGGCCTTTGACATATGTGTCCCTGGATGACCCTGAAGAGCCTTTGACGCCAAGCCACTTGATGTATGGAAGAAGAATCCTGTCCTTACCTAATGTTAGAGCATGCAGTCAGGATTCCATAAACCAAGCAGTATCATCTGAAGATCTTCCAAGAAGAAGGAGGTACTTGGGGTGCTACTAGAGCACTTCTGGAAATGATGGAGTAGAGAGTATGTAACAGAATTGAGGAACTTTCATCGTCAGCAGACTTGAAAGCAGGATGGCCATATCAGTCGGAGACGTGTTTACTGTGTTTGAAGACTACTTTCCCCCAAGTCAGTGGAGACTTGGAATAGTAGAGCAGTTGATTCCCGGAGCAGACAATTGCGTGAGAGCGGCAGTAATCAAGGTTATTACCAAGAGCAAGGTCTATGACTGTCAAGAGACCAGTGCAAAGGCTATTTCCTCTGGAGGTCGTGACCAATGATGAGCAATTGCAGGATGAAGGCAGGAGGCCCAGACGAGCGGCTGCTGTCAATGGGGACTATATTCGGAGATTAGTTGACCAGTGACTTAACTGGTCAAGGAGGGAGTGTCAGCATCTTGTCACGGGAAAGACAGAAGTAGTAAAATTAATTTCTTGAAGAAAGAAATGCTAGTGAGCGTGGCGTAGTGGTGTTCGTGCCGGCATATT